>MU389885.1:0-22890 GCA_022578765.1 Xylaria sp. FL0933
TAACTAAAATATAATTAATAATAATTCGAATAAATAATTAATCGAATAAATAACTTACTTTAAAAATTAAACATTAAATTAAAATAATCGGTAAAGTAATGTAGTAAAATAATCGATAAAATAATGTAGTAAAATAATCGGTAAAATAATGTAGTAAAAATAAAGCTAATAATAATACTATAATAATAGTATTAAATTAAAGAAGTGAAATATAGAAATAAAAGTTGAAGCGAAATATAAAATTATATAAGCTAGAAAAGAATAATAAAATGAGATGGTTAAAAAAAAAAAACAATATTAAAGGGAATTACTTGTTGTTTTATAAAAAAATCAAGCTTATATATTAATAATATAGAATTATTAATAATGCAGTATTTATAATATAAAACAATTAATAATGCAGTATTTATAATATAAAACAATTAATAATATAGTATTTATAATACGAAATAATTAATAATATAGTATTTATAATACACAATAATTAATAATACAAGATTTATAATACGAAATAATTAATAATGCAGTATTTATAATACGAAATAATTAATAATATAGTATTTATAATACGAAATAATTAATAATGCAGTATTTATAATACACAATAATTAATAATACAAGATTTATAATACTAAATAATTAATAATGCAATATTTATAATACATAATAATTAATAATACTAGTTATTCTTGTTGATTTAATTTTTTATATAATAACCAATTATTCTTTTTTTTCGAATTTTTTTTTTTCTTCACCAGCAACATTTTGGCTACTATACAACAATTATTATACTTGCTTAACTTTATCACTTATTCTACCTTTATTATTTTTTTTATGTTTATTTTTAAAATAAAAAAAATATATAAAAATGGCTTCTTCTTCGATTTTTAAAAATAAATCTATTTCGGAAGTTATTGCTTTTAAACAATCTACTACTTTTTTTAAATATAAAAACGATAAAGAAAACCAGGATAATTTCGAACTTTTATTAAATTCTAAATCTCAAGTTTATGTTTTTCAACATAATTTATTTACTACAAAATTATTACCTATTAACTTTAATTACCCTCGAAAAATAAAGTATTCTTGCACTTTATAAGTTTATTTATTTATTTTATTTATTTTTTATTTTTATTTTTACTAATTTATTTAAATATAGGTATGATTTTAAAGTAACTTTTCAAGTTAAAGAATTTTAGTCTTTAAATTTATCTCGTCATTACCGAAAAAGTCATCCTTTAGTTGCTTATAATTTACAAACCGAAAAAAAAAGGAAAACGCTAAATAATTCTTTTTATTCTATTTTTATTTTATTTTTATTAATTTTTAATAAGGTCTAAAATATCTAATACTTCTTCCGATATTAATTTTTATTTTAATTTATAAAACTAAAAAAAAGCCCGAAATAATACTATTTTCGAAACTACTTTTAATAAAGACGAAGCTTTATTAAAAATATTAAATTTTATTATTAATAATAATTTATCATTTAATATTACAAGCTCAACTTCATTTCAAAAATTATTAAATTATTATAATCCGTAAGTTTTTTTAAACAAAGTTTTATTATTAATACTAATTTATTTATAGAAATTCTCCAGTTATTAATAAAAATAAAATTAAAACTATACTTCATTTAATATTTAAAAGCGCTTTAAATATTTTTAATAAAAAATTAGCTTTACATGCTAATAATTACAGCACTTTTTCGGTTATTCTTAATATTTGGAGCTCTAAAGCCAATACTTCTTTTTTAAGAGTAATTATCTCTTTTATCGATTCCGAATTTAATTTAATTTATAAATTAATTAGTTTCGAAAAGTTAATTATTAACTATACCGGGCTTTATATTTACGAAATTTTCCAAAAAACAATAAGCCTTTTTTCTAGTATTACACTAGAAAATATTTTCAGGTATATTTTTTTTTTGATTTTTTATTATTTATTTACTAATTATTTAATAATATTACAAAAGATAACGCTTTAAATAATACTTTATTTTTAAAAACCTTTTCAAATTATTACGAAAAAGCTACTAATAACAAATTTTCTTTCGATATTCGTTGTTTAGCCCATGTAATAAATCTTGTTGTTCAAGATATATTACAAGATTATCTTTATAATAAAAAAATCAAAGACTTTTTATTCGATTATATTAATAGTGCTTTACCTACACTAGAACCGGATGATTTTTATACACTCCCCGATGATTTTAAATATAATAGTAAGTAATTTTTATTCTTTTTATTTTTTAAAATTAAATTAAATAAACTAATTTATTTTATAAATTTAATACTTTAAATTCGACGAATTGCAAGTATAACAAAATATGTTACCAATGTTTAAAAGGTTTTTTTACAAGGAATAATCTAATATAAAGAAAGCGGAACCTTGCCTTTAAATTTTAAAAGAAAAATTATTCCTTTAGGTATTTATTTTATTTTTTTATTTTAATAGTTTTTTATTTTAAAGCTAATTTTTATTTAGATTCGCATATTCGCTAGAATTTTACTTATAACATAATTAAAGTTTTTATCGAATTTAAAAAAGCTTTAATATATACCGATCGAAATACTATACATGTCGAATTTAAATTTATTTTTCTAACAAGGTTAAATTGGTTAATATTAAATAAACTTAAACGAATTTTTCGAATTTTTACTAAAGCTACCGTTTATTTACAAGCCGAATTTTATATTACAGCTTCGAAAAGGTTATTATTTATATACCAGATTTAGAAAAACTTAAATAATTTATGTATTGAATATTCTCGCCGAGAAAAAGAAGAAAAAGAAATAATAAATTATTTATTTTATTATTTTTATTTATTATTTATTAATTATTTTAAAACTAGGCCCCGATTTTAAAAGGCTTTAATAAAGCTTTACAAAAAAGAGCTACGAAATTAAAAGAATATTTTCCTCGAAAATTAAGTTACGATAAGTTAAACCAGTTTAAACCTCTTTTATTAAAGCTTATTTTAAACCCTACGCAAAAGTTTAGCCATTTTCAACGAGATAATTTATTATTTTATTACGACAAAATTAAAAACAATATTATTAATTTATTACAAAACAAATACAATATATAAATATATTTTATTATTATTATTTTTATTTAAATTTTACTAATTTATTTTATAGTTTAAAAGCTAAAAAAACCAGCGATAATAATTTAAATATTAATTTAAACAAAAATAATATCGATAATTTAAATTCTAAAAATAAGTTTTATTTAACGGATACTAATATAACCGAAAAATTAAACTTTTATATTAACGAAAGAAAATTCCCTCGAGACGTAAATAATTTTATTTAATTTTTTATTATATTTATAACTAATAATATTTATAAACCAATGTTTTATTATAGTGAAAAATTAATACTTTAAGATTTTCAATTTTAAATATTTTAGCTAAACGTTATTTAGCTATTTCAACTATTTCTACTTCTATAAAGCGTACTTTTTCTATTTCTAGTAATATTATTACTAAAAATAAAAATAAATTAGCGCCTAAAATAATAAAGCAGTTAGTTTTCTTAAAAAGCTAGAAAATTAAAAAAAATAAAATATTGCAAAAGCAATACAAGGAAAACCAACAAAAGAATAATTAAGAAAATATTAACAAGAATAACAAGTAAAAAATAATATATATATATATTTTTTCTATTTTTTTACATTAAAAAAACCTTTTTTTTAAAATTTAATTATATAAATAAATATTTTATAATTTTTTTTATTAAATATATTAATTATAAAAATAAAATAAAATATAAAATAGTTGCTTTATATAATAAAATATTATATTATATTTTTTTGAATTTTATTTTTATTATATTTTTTATTAAAGTAAAAGCTTTAAAAATTATAATGTTAGCTTTTACTTTAAGCAATTTTTTCTATTTTTTAAAAAATAGTAAAAAAAAAAAGTTAATACTTTAATAAACTTTAAAGAACGGGCTACCAAACTAGCTAATTTATTTAAAAGTTTATTCTTTTCGAATTATCGAAAAATAAACCTTAAAATATTAGCCTTTACTTTAAGCATTTTTTTCTATTTTTTAAAAAATCGTAAAAAAAAAAAGGTTAATACTTTAATAAACTTTAGAATACGGGCTATCCATTCAGCTAATTTGTTTGCAAGTTTATTTTTTGCTATTTTTTTCGAATTATCGAAAAATAAACTTTAAAATATTAGCCCTTACTTTAAGCAATTTTTTCTATTTTTTAAAAAATCGTAAAAAAAAAAAAGTTAATATTTAATAAACTTTAAAAAACGGGCTACCGGACTAGCTAATTTATTTGAAAGTTTATTTTTTGCTATTTTTTTCGAATTATCGAAGTGAAATTTTTAAAATATTAGCTTCCACTTTAAGCATTTTTTTTTATTTTTTTAAAAATAGTAAAAAAAAAAAAGTTAGTACTTTAATAAACTATAGGATACGGGCTATCCATTCAGCTAATTTGTTTACAAGTTTATTTTTTGCTATTTTTTTCGAATTATCGAAAAATAAACTTTAAAGTATTAGCCCTTACTTTAAGCAATTTTTTCTATTTTTTAAAAAATCGTAAAAAAGAAAAGGTTAGTACTTTAATAAACTTTAAAAAGCGGGCTATCCATTCAGCTAATTTGTTTGCAAGTTTATTTTTTGCTATTTTTTTCGAATTATTGAATTATAAACTTTAAAGTATTAGCCTTTACTTTAAGCAATTTTTTCTATTTTTTAAAAAATCGTAAAAAAAAAAAGGTTAATACTTTAATAAACTTTAGGATACGGGCTATCCATTCAGCTAATTTGTTTGCAAGTTTATTTTTTGCTATTTTTTTCGAATTATCGAAAAATAAACTTTAAAGTATTAGCCCTTACTTTAAGCAATTTTTTCTATTTTTTAAAAAATCGCAAAAAAAAAAAGGTTAATACTTTAATAAACTTTAATAAATAGCCTATCTAACTAGCTAATTTATTTAAAAGTTTATTTTTTACTATTTTTTTCGAATTATCGAAGTAAAACTTTTAAAATATTAGCCTCCACTTTAAGCATTTTTTTCTATTTTTTAAAAAATCGTTAAAAAAAAAAGGGTAGTACTTTAATAAACTTTAGAATACGGGCTATCTATTCAGCTAATTTGTTTACAAGTTTATTTTTTGCTATTTTTTTCGAATTATCGAAGTAAAAAGTTTAAAATATTAGCTTTAATTTAAAATAATTATTTTTATTCTTAAAAAATTATAAAAATGAAAAAATAAAATATTTAAATAGCTAATTTATTAAGATTAAAATTTTATAATATTAAATTTTACTTTAAACGGTTTTTTTTATATTTTTAAAAATAATATTTAAATAAATTAATTTTTATTTTTTTAAAAATTATTAATATATAAAAATAAATTTATATAAATTATTTAAAATATATATTTAAAGTTAAAATAAATTTAAAAGTATATTAAAAAATTTTTTTTTATATTTTTAAGGCTTTAATAATAAAGATTTTATTTTAAAAATTTAAAAATATTAATATTTTAAATTGAAAAATAAAAGCCAATTTAATATTAAAAAAATCTAAAAAAATATCATTAAATAAACCTTTTTAATTAATATATAAAATATATTTTTTTTAAAGCAAGTTAAATTATTTTAGTTATTTTAGTCTAACTAAGAATGATTAAATTAGTCTTAGTTTTAGTTTTAATCACTATTACTAATTAAATTAATCACTTAAAAATTTTTTTTTAACTAAATTAATCACTTAAATATTTTTTTTGACTAATTTAATCACTTAAAAAGTGGGCTTAAGTGACTAAGACTAAATTAATCACTTAATTAATTAAATTAATTAAACTAATTCGACACTTTATTTAAGTTTATTATTAAAAAGTTAATATTATTAGCAAAGCTAACAATAACTAGCTTTTTATATAGAGCTAAATTTTTATAAAATATTAAAATATATAAAAAAAAAAATAAAAAAAAAAAAAAAACTTTTAAAGCATTTTTACTTTTAAAATTATTAATTATAATGTTTTTTTATTAAAATAAAATTATATCGACTTATTTAAAATAAATAAATAAACTTATATTATAATTTATAAAAAGAAATTTTTTTATTAAAAAATATAAATTATTTATTTTTTATTAATTATATTAAAAGCTTTTATAATATTTAATTATAGCAAAAACGTAATATTTTTTTTATTTATAATTATTTTAATTATTTTAATTATTAATTTTATAATTATATTTATAAACTTATATTTTTTATTATTTATTTAATTATTTAATAGTAAGCTTTTATTTTTAATTATTTTTATTATGCGGCAGCATAGCTTTTTTTTAAAGATTTTATTTATTATATTAATAAGCGTAATTAATTTTTATTTCTCGGCTGTTTTTTTAATTTTTTTTAGCTTGCTTAGTTTAAAAATTATTATTATTTTTGTTTTTTTAAATTTTGTTAAATAATATTTTAATAAAAAACTAGCTGCGTATAATATAGTTATTTTTTTTGCTAAAGCAAGTCCGCAAGCTTTAAAAAATTTATTAAATAATAAGTTTTTTTTTAAAACTTTTTAAAAAGCTAGCGTTTAAATTAATACTATTATATTTTTTTTGTTTATAAATATATTTATTTTAAATTTTTAATAGCTATTATATATTAATTTTTTAATTAATATATTAATTAAGTTTATAAATAATATTAAAAAAAAATATTTTATTAATAAAATTATTTTATTTTTAAAAATAATTATATTTGCTGGTTTATTTTTTATTTTATTTAGCAGTAGAATTATTATTATTTTAAAAGCTAGTTTATATATTAATTTAGCTTATTTAATTAAGCTTTAAAATATTTTTAAATTTTTTAAAGCTTTTATAAGTATTTTTTTTTAGCTGTGTTTTTAAGCTTTAATTATTTTATTAATAAGCGTTTTTTTTTTTTAAGTTTAAGCTATATTATTATAGTTTTTTTAATTTAAAACTTTTTATAAGTTTATTTTGTTTTTTTTTCTGCTTTTTTAACTTTTATAAACTATTAAACAAATATTTAATAGTTTTTATTTAGCGTTTTTTTAAATGCTATATTATTTATTATTTTTATAAATTATTTAATTAATTAATTAAAAGCTATATTTAACTTATTAATTATATATAAAATATTTATATTTATAATAATTATTATTATTTTAATTATTATTATTTTTTTATTTAATTTTAATTAATTTTATTTTTTTATTTTATAGCTATAGCTTTTTAAGTTTATATTTATATTAATAATTATTTAAATAATTTTATAATTAAAGCTTAACTATTTAAAGTTTTTTTAATATATTATTATTAAATTATTAATAGTTTATACTAGATTTATTATTAAATTTTTTTATTTTTAATAAGTTTTAATTATTTTATTTTATAAAATAGCTAACGTTAAGTTTTAGCTTGCTATAAATTTTAAAAAATTTTTAGCTTTTTAGCTTTTATAACTTTTTAAGTTTTATAAAAAATAATATAAATTAAAATTTTTTATAAATATATATTATTTAATTAACTAGCTTTTATTTTTAATAGTTTAAATAAAGTTTTATTAATTTTTTTTTTAGTTCGGCAAGTTAATTAACTATATAATTATTATTTAATTTTTATTATTTATTATTATTTTTGCTTAGTTTTTTTTATATTTTTTATTTAATAATTCTGTTATTATTTTTTTATTTATATATAAAGCAGCTTTTTTTTTTATCTAGATTATTTAATATTTATATTTTTTTAAGTAGTAAATATTGTTATATTTATTAATTAAAGGTTTTTAAATCGCTAAATAATTAAAGTTATTATTTAATAATATTTTTACTGCGTTATTTTTAAAGCTTATTATATTTTAAAAAATAATATTATATTTTATTATATAAATAAAAAAATAGTTTTATTAAAACTATTTATGCGCTATTTTTTTATTAATAATTTAATATTATTTAATTTAATAAAAGCTAAAGCTAATAATATTTAAATTTTATTATTTAAAATTATTTTATTAATTATTGCTAATTTTTTTATGTTTTAATAGCTTTTAAATTATAAAGCGTATATTATTTTTGCTTTTTTTTTTGCTCTGTTTTTTTTTTATATAATTTATTTTATATAATATAATTATTATTATAATTAATATATTTTTTTTTAGCCCTTGTTTTTTTAACCAAGCATTTATTTTTATTATTTTTATATTTTAAAACTATATAATAGCTATATTTAATATTCTTTAAATAAAATTTAATTATATATTTATATTTATAATAGTTAAAATATTAAATAATTTTAAGTTTTTTTATAAAAAATTTATAGTTAAATAGCTAAGCTTTTTATATAAAGCTATTATTATATATTGTTTTAGCTATTTATATATTATTAATATAAACTATAATAATTATAAATTTTGTTTTTTTATTTTTAAGTATTATTTTTTTATATCGCGTGATTTTAAAATATTTATTACGTAATACTTTTAGCAAGTTTTTATTTATATATATTTTATATATTTGTTTTATTAAAACGTTTTTTATAATAATTATTATATTTTTGGTTTATAGCTTTATTTTATTATTAAATATTTTAATAATTTATTTTTTATTGTTTATATTTTTTAAAACCGCGTTTTTAAATATAATAATAATATTGCTGCTATTAAGTTTTTTAGCTGCGACTACGTTATTATTTATTAAAGCTATATTTATAGCTTTAATAATATTTATTAATATTTTTTTTTTTTAATTTTTAATTGTTTTTTTATTTTAACTAAAATTTCTTTAGTTTTTTTTGCTAATATTATTTTATTAATATAATTTAGCTATATAGCTATAGTTATTTAAGCTTAATTTTTTATTAAATTTATTATTATATTTATAATTAAAGTTTATTTAATTGTTTTTTAAATAATTTTATTGAGGTCGCAGCGTGTAATTAATTTATTAAAGTCTGCTTATTTTATTGTTTTATTAATTATATCGACTTATTTTTTTAAAAAGCGTACTAGCTGTTTTTTTTCGCGTTTTTTTAAAAAAAAAGTTTTTTTTTTGCTTTATTATTTATTAATAGCTGCAGTATAAGTTTAACTAATCTATTAATTATTTTAAATAAACTTTTATATTTATTAGCTATATATTTTTTATTAAAGCGCAGCTAGGTTACGGTTATATTAGCAATAAATCGCGGTTAATTTTATATCGCATTTTTTATAAATAAGTTATTAATTATTATTTGCGTGTTATTTGCTTTATTTATTATTTATAGCATTAATGCGACTTTTTTACTAAATATAAATAATATTTTTAAATTTAATAATTGTAATTATTTAATAATAGCACTTAAATTTATAAAGTTATAGTTAAATTCTTTAATGTTTTTTAATATTAAGTAATATTATATATTTTAATTTTTTTTTTTAATTAATTTAAATTATTTTAAATATATTATAATTATTGTTTTTAAAATATAACCGAAATAATTTTTAAAAACTAGTTTATATTTTAATAAAGTTTATATTTTAATAAATTACGTTAATATATTTATAATATTATATTATATTTTAAATATTTAAATATTAAAAAATTATTATTTTTTATTATTTTTTATTATTTTTTATTATTAAATAACTTGTTGTGCTACCGCGAAGCAGCATAGTTTTTATATATATATATATTTATAAATAAAACTATATAAAAGCCGGATAAAAACTTTATACCGCGTGTTATTAACTATATAAATATTTTTTGTTTTTATAAAAGCTAGTTTTTATTGTTTAATTAACTAGCAAAAAATAAAATAAAGTTAAAGCAAAAAAAACTTTTTTTAAAAGTTTTTATAGCTTTTATTTTTAAAAAAAACGTAGCAAGTTTATTTTTTTTATTTAAGTATACTTTTAGTAAAATTTTTTTAACTTTATTATAATACTTTTTTTTTTTTTTTTTTTTTTTTTTTATCTTTGCTGCTTTATTATATATAATTATTTTATTAATATTTATTAGCTATCTCGTAATAAAGCCTGCAGCTTTAAAACTTTTTATAGCTAACTTTAAGTTTTTATTATTAAGCAATAAAATATTTGCTAAATTTTTAATTAAAGCGTTTTTTTTTTAAAAAGTTTATATTTAAAAATAATATATTAAAACATTTTTTTTTATATATATTTATAATACAGCGTTAAAAACCTTAAAACTTTTTTTTTATATATAAATATTTTTAATTTTATTTTTTTAATATAAATTTAAATAATTAACGCTGCTTTATATTTTAATAAATTTTTATATTTTTTAAATATATTATTTTCGTTAAACTTTTATTTAATTAAAGTTAAATAGCTATATTTTATTTTAATGCGGCGTTAATAGTTTTTTTATTTTTTTTAAAGCGTTTTTTTAAGCTTTTATTTTTTTTAATTATTTTTTTTACTATTAGTCCGGCCTTATAAAGTTATTATTAATAAAAACTATTTTTTTAAAAATTTATTTTTAGTTTAAATTAAAGTGTCGAATTAGTCTAACTAAATTAACTAAATAAGTGACTAAATTAGTCTTAGTTAAAAAATCCACTTTTTTAAATAACTAATTTAGTTAAAAAAAAAAATTTGAGTGATTAATTTAGTCAAGAGGGGTGACTAAGACTAAAACTAAAACTAATTTAATCACTTTTAGTTTAACTAAAATGACTAAAAAAATAGATAATAAATACGAAAAAGGCTAGTAAAAATCGGTAAAAATACTTTTTATATACTTTAAAAAAACGCTATTTAATGGTATATCTTTCGATTTTTTAGACCTACTAGTTATTTTTTAAACTTTATTTGAAAAAAGCTTGTTTTTTTTTAGTAAAAAAAAAGCTAAAGTTTAAATAAACTTTAAAAAATAACTACTAAGTCTAAAAAATCAAAAAAATACCGTTAAATAACGTTTTTTTAGCTTTATATAAAAAGTATTTTTACCGATTTTTACTAGCCTTTTTCGGATTTATTACCTATTTTTTTTGTCATTTTAGTTAGATTAATAACTAAATTAGTTATTTTTAGTCACTCAGCCTTTTTTTTAAGTGACTAATTTAATTAAAAAAGGCTAGCTTGAGTAAATAATTTAATTATTAATTAAATTAGTCATTAAATAACTAAATTAGTCACTTAAAATTTAAAAACCCTGGTTTAAATATATATAATAATTAAGTTATAAAATTTAATATAAAATAATAACGTAGTTAAAGCAAAATAAATTTATTTAGCAATAGTTTATAATACGCTAGTATATAATATAATAATATAATATAAGCTTTTAAAAAAAATATAAAATATTGTTAATATTTTAATAATTATTTAAAATAAATAATTAGCGCTTTTAAAACTATTTTTATAAAATATTTAAAAATTAAACTAAAAGTTTTATTAATAAATTTATATTTTAATAATAAAACTATAGTATATAAAAATTAACTATATAATATAGTTTATAATAAAATTATTAATAAAATTATTAATAAAATAAAATCGATATTATAAATAATAAAAAAAAAAAAACTAGAATTTAAACCAGGGTTTTTAAATTTTAAGTGATTAATTTAGTCACTTAATGATTAATTTAGTTAATAACTAAATTGTTTACTTAAGCTAGCCCTCTTTAATTAAATTAATTACTTAAAAAGGCTTAGGTAACTAAATTAATCACTTAAAAAAAAAGGCTGAGTGACTAAGAGTAATTAATTTAGTTATTAGTCTGACTAAAATGACTAAAAAAATAGGTAATAAATCCGAAAAAAGCTACTAAAAATCGGTAAAAATATTTTTTATATAAAGCTAAAAAAACGCTATTTAACGGTATTTTTTTTGATTTTTTAGACTTAGTAGTTATTTTTTAAAGTTTATTTAAACTTTAGCTTTTTTTTTACTAAAAAAAAACAGGCTTTTTTCAAATAAAGTTTAAAAAATAACTAGTAGTACTAAAAAATCGAAAGATATACCATTAAATAGCGTTTTTTTAAAGTATATAAAAAGTATTTTTACCGATTTTTACTAGCTTTTTTTGTATTTATTACTTATTTTTTAGTCATTTTAGTTAAACTAAAAGTAACTAAATTAATCTTAGTTTTAGTTTTAGTTACCCCCCTTAACTAAATTAATCACTCAAATGTTTTTTTTTAACTAAATTAGTCACTTAAAAAAGTGGATTTTTTAACTAAAACTAATTTAGTTATTTATTTAATTAATTTAGTTAAACTAATTCGACACTTTAAATTTAAACGTTAAATTTTTTTTTAAGTTTAATTAAATATTTTTTTTATTTTTTATTTTTATTAAATTATATATTTAAAAATTTTACGCTATTAATTAATTTAATTATAACGCTAAAAAATAAATTATTTATATAAGCGTTATTTTATTATTAAAAAAATATATTAGTTTATTTTTTTAAAATATAAACTTTATATTATATTTTAAAATCTAGCTTTTATATATTTTTTATATTATTTTTAATATTTTATAGTTTTAATTAACGTTTAAATTTATTATTAAAAAATTAATATTATTAGTAAAGCTAGCAATAACTAGTTTTTTATATACAGCTAAATTTTTATAAAATATTAAAAAAAAATAAAAAAAAAATAAAAAAAAACTTTTAAAATATTTTTATTTTTAAAGCTATTAATTATAACGTTTTTTTATTAAAATAAAGTTATATTAATTTATTTAAAATAAATAAATAAACTTATATTATAACTTATAAAAAAAAACTTTTTTATTAAAAAATATAAATTATTTATTTTTTATTAATTATATTAAAAGTTTTTATAATAATTAATTATAATAAAAATATAATATTTTTTTTATTTATAATTATTTTAGTTATTTTAACTATTAGTTTTATAGCCGCGTTAATAAATTTTTATTTTTTATTATTTTTATTATATAATAATATAGTTTTTTTTTATAAATTTTATTTATTATATTAATAAATATAATTAATTTTTATTTTTTAATTATTTTTTTAATTTTTTTTAGCTTGCTTAATTTAAAAATTATTATTATTTTTATTTTTTTAAACTTTATTAAATTATATTTTAATAAAAAGCTAGCTGCGTATAATATAGCTATTTTTTTTATTAAAATAAGTCCGCAAGCTTTAAAAAATTTATTAAATAATAATTATTTTTTTAAAACTTTTTTAAAAATTAACGTTTATATTAATATTATTATATTTTTTTTATTTATAAATATATTAATTTTAAATTTTTAATAATTATTATATATTAGTTTTTTAGTTAATATATTAATTAAGTTTATTAATAATATTAAAAAAATATTTTATTAAAAAAATCACTTTATTTTTAAAAATAATTACGTTTATTAATTTATTTTTTATTTTATTTAATAATAAAATTATTATTATTTTAAAAGCTAGTTTATATATTAATTTAGCTTATTTAGCTAAATTTTAAAACGTTTTTAAATTTTTTAAAATTTTTATAAATATTTTTTTTAGCTATATTTTTAAGCTTTAATTATTTTATTAATAAAAGCTTGTTTTTTTTAAATTTAAGCTATATTATTATAATTTTTTTTATTTAAAACTTTTTATAAACTTATTTTGCTTAATTTTTTATTTTTTTAATTTTTATAAACTATTAAATAAATACTTAATAATTTTTATTTAATATTTTTTTAAGCGCTACTTTATTTACTATTTTTATAAATTATTTAATTAATTAATTAAAAATTATATTTAGCTTATTAGTTATATATAAAATATTTATATTTATAATAATTATTATTATTTTAGCTGCTATTTTTTTTATTTAATTTTAATTAGTTTTATTTTTTTATTTTATAATTATAATTTTTTAAGTTTATATTTATATTAATAATTATTTAATATAATTTATAAGCAAATAAAATATTTAAACAAGTAAAATATTTAGCTTAATATATTTTATTATTAAATTTATATAAAAAATATTTATTTTATTTTAAATAACTTGCTAAAAAAAAGCGCTAAAAATATAAAAATATATAATTTAAGTTATTTTTTATATATTATATTTAAATATAAATTTTTTTATTTTTTTAAAAAATATATAAGGTATAAAAAATAAAAGTAAAAATTATTAAAAAAAACTGCTTAAAAATATTCTAGTTAAACTTTTAAACCCTTGTTAAAATATTAAAACTAAGCTTTAAAAAATAAAAAAAAAGTTTTTTTTATAATTAATATATTTAAATTAAAATTTTTATATTTTATTTTTATTTTAAATTTTTTTTAAAGTTTTTAATAAAAGGTAAAATAATTAGCGTAATTTTAAAAAATTTATTATTTTATACTTTAATTATTTAATTTTAAAAAAATTAAAAAAATAAAAAAAAATTAACATTAAAAATTTTATATACTAAATAATAATAATAAGATTTTTTTTAATTTTTATAAAATTTTTTATTTATGTTATAAAAAAAAAAAATTTTTATAAAAATATTTTTAATACTAGTTTTTAGTTTAATATAACTTAGTTTAAAAAAATTTATAAAATTTTAAAAAATTATTTTTAATATTATTAAAATAAATTAATTTTAAAATATATTTTTTTATATTTTTTTAATTTTTATTAGCTAAAATATTTAAAAATAAAATAAATATTTTTATATATAAATTTAACTTATAAAATATATTAAGCTAAATATTTTATTTGCTTAAATATTTTATTTGCTTATAAATTATATTAAATAGTTTTATAATTAAAGCTTAATTATTTAAAAAAAATTTAATATATTATTATAAAATTATTAATAGTTTATATTAAGTTTATTATTAAATTTTTTTATTTTTAATAAGTTTTAATTATTTTATTTTAAAAAATAATTAGCGTTAAATTTTAATTTATTATAAATTTTAAATTTTTTTTAGCTTTTTAGTTTTTATAATTTTTTAAAGTTTATTTGCTTTATTATTTTATTAATTATTTTAATTTATTTTTTTAAAAAGCGTACTAACTATTTTTTTTTTTTTTTTATTATTTATTAATAGCTAACGTGGTTTATAAGCAAGTAAAACATTTAAGCAAATAAAACACTTTTTATAAATATTTATATTTATATATTAATAACTTTACGAATATAATTAATATAATTAAAATTTAATCGGATTTTATTTTATTATTTATTTTTATATTTTTTTTATAAGTTTTTAAATTATAACTAATGTTGCCGCATTATTTATATTATCGCAGGCGCAATATATTTAGTTTATTATTACTACAACTTTTTAACGTTTATAACTATATTTAATTCTACGCGTTTTTTTAAGCAATTAAATTATATATATTTTATATAATAAAACTTTTTTTATTTTATAGGCGCTTTTTTTTTTTTTTCTAGCGTTTACTTAATATTTTATTTGCTTTTTAAAATATTTATATTTTTTTGTTTAAAAAAATATATTAATATACTAATATTTAATTTATTTTTGCTAGCTAGTCGATAGTTTTAAAAATAAATGCTAAAAAGCTTTTTCGATATTTAAAAATTTAATTTTTAATAAAAATTAATTAAACAAACGTTTTTTGCGCGGTTATTAGCGTTTTAAAAACCTAAAGTTTAAAAAAGTCGAAAATATTTAAAATTAGCGTTAGCAATTTTAACTATATATTTAGCTTTAATATTATAGCTTGCAGATTATAAAATACTAATTTTAACTTTTAAAAACTTTTTAAAATATTTAATTTTATAAAAGTTATAAAATAAACTTTTTTAAACGCTATAAAAAACTTAGGCTTAATAATATAATTAATATATAATTTAATAAATTTTAATATTTAGCGATTATACGTCTGCTTTAACAAATTATAAAGTTTAACGTTAAATAGTTAAATTAAATATAATAAATATAAAAGCAGAAAAATTATTATAATATTTTTAATTTTATAATAATTTTTAAACTTAGTTAATATATAATTTTTATGCTAGTTTAATATTAATATATAATATATACTAATATATAATAATCTAATATATTTATTAAAATATTTTATTTATTTTAAGCTTATATTATTAATTATTTATTTATTATAATTAATATTAAATATTTAATCGTTTAAAAAACTAATGTTTTAATATTAATACTTAAAATAATAAACTTTTTAAAAAATAATAAACAGTAGAATATATAAACTACGTAAATTAATAAAATAAATTATTATTAATTATTTTTTATTATTAAGCTATATTAATTTACGCTTTTTATATTAATTAGCGCGTATAATAATTATATATAAGCAAATTTAGCTTATTATAAAACTAATTTTATTAAAATTTTAAATATTATTATTATAAATATTATATTATATTTTTACGCGTAAATAACGCTTAAACTACGCGCTAATAATTTTTAAATTTTTATATAAAGCTTTTTAATAATTATAAAAGCGCGTATACTATATTTTAAGCTTTAAGTAGCAATTAATAAAATTATAAGCCTAATATTTGCTAATTAAGCTTGCGCTACACAAATTGTGCAAATAATTAACTATATTTTTAATATTTGCGTAAACCAGCAAAAATTTTCGGTTATTTAAATTAAAAATATATTTAAAAAATATATTTTTTTTAATTAAATCAAGATTATATATATTAGCGCAGGTTTTATTTTTAGCAGTATATTTTATTATTTTATTATATAATATAGTTAAAAGAATTTTATAAATTTTAAAAGCGCGTCGTATACTAATTTTTTTGCGTAATTAAACAGCTTAAATAGCTAAATAAATTTTAGCTTTTTTATTTTATTTAAATATATTATTATTATAAAATTATTACGCGATAAAATAAAAAAAGCATGTTCTAGTAAAAAGTGTTCTATTTATTTAAATATTCTACTCGCTTATAAACCACGTTATAATTAATATAAATTTTATTAATTTATTAATTATTTTAATTAAATTTTTATATTTATTAATTATATATTTTTTATTAAAGCATAATTAAATTATAATTATATTAATAATAAATTATAATTAATTTTACGTTATATTTTTTATAAATAAATTATTAATTATTATTTATATATTATTTATTTTATTTATTATTTATAATATTAATATAATTTTTTTATTAAATATAAATAATTTTTTTAATTTTAATTAAAGTTTTTAAATTTTAAATAATTAATTTAATTATTTAATAATTAATTTAATTATTAATTAAATTATTTACTTAAGCTAGCTTTTTTTAACTAATTAATTATTTAAAAAAGCTTAAGTAACTAAAAATAATTAATTTAATTTTTAGTTAAATTAAAATAACTAAAAAAATAAGTAATAAATACAAAAAAGGCTAATAAAAATCGGTAAAAATATTTTTTTTATATTTTAGAAAAAACGCTATTTAATAATATTTTTTTTAATTTTTTTAAGCTAGTAGTTATTTATTAAACTTTATTTAAAAAAAGCTTGTTTTTTTTTATTTTTAAAAAAGCTAAAGTTTAAAAAATTTTTAAAAAATAACTACTAGCTTAAAAAAATTAAAAAAAATATTATTAAATAGCGTTTTTTTAGCTTTATATAAAATATATTTTTATTAATTTTTATTAGCTTTTTTTATATTTATTATTTATTATTTTAATTATTTTAGTTTAATTAAAAAATTAAATTAATTATTTTTAATTATTTTTAATTACTTTTTTTAATTTAATTAATTATTTAAATGTTTTTTTTTTAACTAAATTAATTATTTAAAAAAATAAATTTTTTAATTAAAACTAATTTAATTATTTATTTAGTTATTTTAGTTAAACTAATTTAACATTTTAATTTTAATAGTTATAATTATTTAATAATAATATTTAAATTTATAAAATTATAATTAAATTTTTAAAAAAAAAATTTTAATTATTTATTTTTATTTATTTTTTATTATTATTATTTTATTATAATAATAATTTTTAATAATTAATTATATAACGTAATTTATAAGCGAGCAAGCTATTTAAATAAGCAGGCTATTTAATTTAGTATATTTTATAAGCTAATATTATATATAAAAATATTTATTTTATTTTAAAATAATTTTACTAAAAAAAATTAAAAAAATTTTAGATTTTTTTTTTTAAAACTATAGTTATATAATAAACTAAAAAATATTTTTTTAAATTTTATAACTATTTTATATAAGCGTACATTTTTTAAAAATAAAATTATAAAAATTATTTTAGTGTATTTTAAAATATTTGCTTAAATAAAATATTTAAAAAATTAAAAAAATAATTTTTAGCTTTATTATATATAATAATAGTATTAATTTTTTAACCCGGTATTTTTTTAATTTTTTTTAGCGAAATTATTTAAAAATAAAATAAATATTTTTATATATAAAATTAACTTATAAAATATACTAAGCTAAATAGCTTGCTTATTTAAATAACTTGCTTGCTTATAAATTATATTAGCTATTTAAAATATATATATTATATTAGTTTTAATTTTTATTAATAAAATTTTATTATTTTATTATATTTTAAAATAATTTTTTTATTTTTTTTTATTTTTAAATTTTATTTTTTAAAATTTTATAAATTATTTTATTTTTTTAAATATTTTTTAAAACTAATTATTTAAATTATTTATATTTAATATTATAATTATTTTATTTATAATTATAATTTTTTTTAAATAAAATTTATTTTTAAATTATATTTTAAGCTTAATTATAAAAATTTTTTTATAATTATTTAAATTTATTATAAATATTAATTTATTTTTATTAATTTTTTATTTTAAATAAATTATTTTTTAAGTTATATATTTAATAATTTTAATTATTTTTTAAATATATATTTTTTTGTTTTAAATATTATTTATATATTAATTTTTTTATATTATATTATTATATTATTAAATAATTTATTATATTATTATAAAATAGCGCGGTTTTTTTATATATATATATTTATAAATAAAACTATATAAAAATTAAATAAAAATTTTATATAATATATTATTTATTTTTTAAATATTTTTTATTTTTATAAAAATTAATTTTTATTATTTAATTAATTTATAAAAAATAAAATAAAATTAAAACAATAAAATTTTTTTTTTTAAAGTTTTTAAAGTTTTTATTTTTAAAAAAAATATAATAAGTTTATTTTTTTATTTAAATATATTTTTAATAAAGTTTTTTTAACCTTGCTATAATATTTTTTTTTTTAGTTTTTTTTTTGTTGCTTTATTATATATAATTATTTTATTAATATTTATTAATTATTTCGTAATAAAATTTATAGTTTTAAAGTTTTTTATAATAATTTTTAAGTTTTTATTATTAAATAATAAAATATTTACTAAATTTTTAATTAAAATATTTTTTTTAAAAAGTTTATATTTAAAAATAATATATTAAAACGTTTTTTTTTTATATATTTATAAAATAAAATTATAAATTTAAAAATATTTTTTTTATATAAAAACGTTTTTAGTTTTATTTTTTAATATAAATTTAAATAATTAATATTATTTTATATTTTAATAAATTTTTATATTTTTTAAATATATTATTTTTATTAAGTTTTTATTTAATTAAAATTAAATAGCTATATTTTATTTTAATATAGCGTTAATAAATTTTTTATTTTTTTAAAACGTTTTTTTAAGCTTTTGTTTTTTCGATTATTTTTTTATTAATAATTTAATTTTATAAAATTATTATTAATAAAATCTTTTTTTTTAAAAAATTTATTTTTAATTTAAGTTTTAGTTTTTTTTTATTTATTTATAATATTATTTTTATTTTATTAATAACTTTATTAATAATTTTTTTATAAATTATATTATATAATTATTTTTTATTTGTTATAATTTTATTATTAAAATATAAGTTTATTAATAAAACTTTTAATTTAATTTTTAAATATTTTATAAAAATAATTTTAAAAGCGTTAATTATTTATTTAAAATATTTTTTTTAAATAATTATTAAAGCGTTAATAATATTTTATATTTTATTTTTTTTTAAAAATTTATATTATATTATTATATTATATATTAATATATTATAAATTAAAGTGTCGAAATTTTAAATAAAAAATTTTTTTATTTAATAAATAATTTATTTAATAAATAAATTAATTATTTAGTCTAGCTTTTTTAAATAATTTTTTTATTTAATTAAATTTTATTAAATAATTTTTTTATTTAATTTATTAAAGCTAAATAAAAAAAAATAAAAAAATTAATTTTTATTTAAAATAAAATAAATAAATTTTTTAATTAAAAATAAAAAAAAACTAATAAAAATTAATAAAAATATTTTTTATATTTTATAAATAAATAATTATTTAATAATAATTTTTTTTAGTTTTTTTAGCTTAATAATTATTTTTTAAACTTTATTTAAACTTTAGTTTTTTTAAAAAAAAATAAAATAAGCTTTTTTTAAATAAAGCTTAAAAAATAATTATTAAGCTAAAAAAACTAAAAAAAATATTATTAAATAGCGTTTTTTTTATAGTATATAAAAAATATTTTTATTAATTTTATTTTAAATAAAAAATAATTTTTTTATTTTTACTTTTATTTTTATTTAATTAACTAAATAATTTTTTTATTTAATTAAGCTTTTTTAAGTAATTTTTTTATTTAGTTAACTTTTTTTAAGTAATTTTTTTATTTAAAAAATAAAATTAAATAAAAAAAAATAAATTAATTATTTAATTATTTAAATTATTTAAAATAATTTAATATTTTATTATAAACTACTGCTAAATAAACTTATTTTATTTTAAATATATTATTATTTTATATTAAATTTTATAGTTTAATTATTATATATATTTAAATATTAAGTTTTTTTTTTTAAGTTTAATTAAATATTTTTTTATTTTATATTTTTATTAAATTATATGTTTAAAAACCTTACGTTAATAACTAGTTTAATTATAACATTAAAAAAATAAATTATTTTCGTAAACGTTATTTTATTATTTAAAAAAATATATTAGTTTATTTTTTTAAAGCGTAAACTTTATATTATATTTTATAGCCTAGCTTTTATATATTTTTTATATTATTTTTAATATTTTATAATTTTAATTAATATTTAAATTTATTATTAAAATATTAATATTATTAATAAAACTTGCGATAATTAATTTTTAATATATAGCTAAATTTTTATAAAATATTAAAATATATAAAAAAAAAAAAATAAATAAATAAAAAAACTTTTAAAATATTTTTATTTTTAAAGTTATTAATTATAATATTTTTTTATCGAAGTAAAATTATATTAATTTTTTTAAAATAAATAAATAAACTTATATTATAATTTATAAAAAAATATTTTTTTATTAAAAAATAAAAAATATTTATTTTTTTATTAATTATATTAAAAACTTTTATAATATTTAATTATAATAAAAATATAGTATTTTTTTTATTTATAATTATTTTAGCTGTTTTAATTATTAGTTTTATAATTTTATTAATAAATTTATATTTTTTATTATTTATTTAATTATTTAATAATAAGCTTTTATTTTCGGTTATTTTTATTATACGGTAGTATAGTTTTTTTTTAAGAATTTTATTTATTATGCTAATAAATATAATTAATTTTTAGCTCCTAGCTGTTTTTTTAATTTTTTTTAGTTTATTTAGTTTAAAAATTATTATTTTTATATTATAATAAATTAAATAATTTAAATAATTTATTATATTAAATATAAAATTTTATATTTAATTTAAAATAATAACTTTATATTTTTAATTTTTAATTTTTTATTTTAACCGTTTTTTTTTTTAAACTTTTATTATTTATATTTTTTTTCGATAATTTTTTTTAATTTTTTTTTTATAATTAAATTATTTAACTTAAAATATATTTTTAAATAATTATTTTTTAACTTTGCTAATTTATTTATTTTTTATTTTTATTTTTTTAAAATTTTTTTTTTAAAATATTTATTAAATAATTATCGGTTAATTATAATAATTATATTAATATATTTTTTAATAATTACTAGTTTATTTTTAATTTACGCTTTTAATTTTTTATAAAATAAATAAAATAATATAGTTTTTAAAAATTTTAAAATTATTATTAATTATTTAAATTTTATAATATAATTTATTATAGCTTTAATTTATTTTAAGTATATTTATTAAATAAATAAAATTATACTCGGCTAATTTTTTATTAAAAGTTATTTTTTTGCTAATTTTATAAAACGATTATTATTAAATATAAAAATATAAAAAAATTAAATATTAATTAATTATAATAATAATTAACCGCTTTTAATTTTTTTTATTTTTTAAAAAATATATTTATTATTTTATAATCGATTAAAATTAAAAAAGTCTTAAAAAATTAAAATCTCTACTAAAAATACCTGCAGCTATACGCTTAAAATAAGCTATTTTATATTTATATTTAACTATTTTTTTAAATCTATATTTAAAAAATATAAAAAATAAAAATTTAATTATTTTATTAATTATTTATATTATAATTTTTTTTTTTATATAATAATATTTAATTATATTATATTTTTTTTAAAAAAATAACTTTTAATATAAAAATAACTAAAATACGATTTTATTTATTTAATAAATATAATAAAATTATTTTTTAACTTGTTTTATTTTTTTAATATTTATAAATAATATTTTTATATATTTTTTAGCTAAAATTATTTAAATATTTTATTTTAAAAAATTATAAAATAATTATAACTTTTTAATAATTTAAAATAATATTAATTAAATATTATTTTAAATATAGCTTAATTTAAATTAAAAATATATTAATATTTATAAATTTATTATATAATTTTAATATTATAAATTTAAAGCTTTTAATATTTAATAAATATAATATAATAA
>MU389886.1:0-22772 GCA_022578765.1 Xylaria sp. FL0933
GCCACACATTAGTCAGCCCTAGCCACACCACTAGCCACACAACCACCATGCCATACACCTTACGGCACCTGTACAGGCAGTGAGCCGTAACTATAAAAAAGATTTCGCAAAAAAAATTATAACATTTATAATAAAAATATTTAAAAATTATAATAATAAGCTTATAAAAAAAAATATTATAAAAAAAACAAGTATATTTAGTAGTTTTATGCTAAAAAATAAATTTAAAAAAATATTTTTTTATTTAATACGATATTATTATAAAAACATATATAAAAAAAAAAAAAAAAAAAACTTACTTTATTATTAAAACAATAATAAAAAAAAAAAAAAATAATGTTATAAAAAAAAATAACTTAAAAAAAAGCTAAGTATACGCTGCGCTTTTTATATTTATTTATTTTATTATTGCCGGTTGCACGCTTTATTTATTGCACGCAAAAGCTTAATATAACTTTATTACTCCGGTTAATATTAATTTTATTAATTTAACTTAGATCGATATTATCAATATTAATCTTGTTAGTTTTAAAATTAATGTTGTCGACATTAACTTTATTAATCTTAGGCCGTTGCGCCAAAAACAGTTTATTTTTTATATTTATATAATAATTACAATTTTTTATATTTAATTATTTTTTTAGTTTTACTTTTTAGCTATTAATTTTTTAACTTTTATTTTATTTTATACTTTAAATATTTAAAAGCAACTATTATATTTAATGCGCACTTAATATAATAGTAAAAGTACTTTAAAAACTTTTTTTATAAACTAATAGCTATTAGTTTTATTATTACTTGTAAATTAAAAACCCCCGTGTACATTATATATACTTTGGGTATATATAAAGTCCGTAACAATATTTTCGTATTATTAAATTTTTAAGCTTTTATTTTTTTTAAAAAAAAGCCTTTATTTTTTATAAAAAAATTAAGCTTTATATTATATTAAGCTATTAAAAAAATAATATTATAAATTATATTATTTTTTTAAATAATGATTAAATAATTTACGCAAATAATATTATTTTTAAAAAATAGCATATATATATTTTCTTAAAAAAATAATTATTTATTTATAATATTACTGCTTTTTTTTTTAAATTAAACTATAGCTTTTTTATTATTATAAGTATTAAAAAAGCTAGCATTTAAAGTAAACATAGTATATTAAAACAAGTTAAATTTTAAAATATTTTTGTTTTAAAAAAAAATAATAACTTTAAATTATTTATTTTAAAAAATAATAAATGTTTTAATAAAATAATTAAATAAGTTTTAATTTATATTTTTTTATAGTTAAGTAGTTTAATTTTTTCTGCGTACTTTAATAATATAATTTTATTTTTGTTGCTAATATTAATAAATAATTTTAAAGTAAATATTTTAAAGAATATTATTTTAAAAAATATTAATAAGTTTAATAATAATATTAGTTTTATTATTTATACTTTAAAAAGCTTTAAAGCCGGTAACGAAGTATTTAAAATATAAGATTATATTATAGTTGTTTTATTTTTAAAAGTTTAAAAAAATTATTTAAACCTAAGGCTTAAAGTAAATAAACAAGAGTATTTTTAATTATTAGCTGTTAATTTAATATAATAAGCTTTAATAGCCTTTAATAAAGCAGACTTTTTTTAAGTAATAGTTTTATTAATTAATACTACTTGTGTTTTTTTTTAGCTAAAGTTATAGAGCTTAAAACGCTTAAGCAAGCTTATAAAAATATTTATTAATTTAGCTAATATAAAATAATAAAAAGCGAGCACTAGTTTTTAATAAATAATAAAACTTAAATAATTTATAAGTTTTTAATTAAATAAAAAGCTTTATTTAAAAAATAAGTGTTTAAATTAAAGTAGAGATTAAATAAGTTTATTATTTAATATAAAGTTAAATAAATAATTAAAAGTTTTAAATAAATAAAAAGCCTTGATTATAATAAGATTTTTACTTTAGTAATTAAACTTATAAACTATAAAATAATATTTATTATAGCAGTTATTTTAAACTTAAAACTTAAATAAATAAATATTAAAATAACGTTTTTATATAAAAAAATAAATAAAAAAATTTATATTAAATAACTGCTAAAGTTTAATAATAATATTAAATAAGTATATAAGCTAAATAAAGCTTTATATAATTTAAAACAAGTATTTTAAATTTAATATAAAATGTTTTTTATTTTTTTTAAAATATTAAGTTTTATTTTTTTAAACGTTAATATAAGCATATTTATTAAAAACTATATTTATATAATAATATATATAAATAATTTTTTAATTATTATATTTTTTATAAAAAAAATAAATAAAATAAAAATTATTTTATATAAAAAGTTTAATATAATAAATTTAAAGCTATACTTTTATTATTTAAGCATAATTATTAAAAAAAATAAGCTTAACCGTATTATTTATTTTAAATAAAGCGTTTATATTAAAAAAGTGCTTTATGATTTTAATTTTTAAAAGTATAAACTTAAAAATATTTTTATAAAAATTAAAGCCTTTAAATCTTTATTAGTAGACTATATTATTATAATAAAAAATAAAGCTTAATATATAAGTGTAATAAAATTATTAATATATATTATATTAAAAATTTAATTTAATATTGCTTACGCTGTTTTTTTTTGCAGCTATTTTATAATAAAGTTAAATAAAGCTTGTAAATTAGCTATTAAATATATTTTTAAATACTTTAAAAAAACTATTAATATAAAATTAATATATTATAAAAAGTTATAAAAACTAGTAAAATATATTAACGTTAATTATATTAAAGATTATAATATTAAAAAATTAATTTTAAAGTATATTTTTAACGTCGGTAATAATGTTTTTAATTAAAGTTTAAAATAATAAGCTATTATATTATTATTTTTTTATAAAGCTAAATATATTAATTAAACGCAGGTTATAAAAAAAGCTATATAATTAAAGCTTTTATTAAAAAAGCTTAACGTTATAAAAAATATAAAAATTATTATTATATATAAAAATAATTAAAAAGTTATAACGTTTGCTAAAAATTTATTATATTATATTAATATTAAGTATATAATAATTTAATTAAAGTTTATATATAAATAATAAACTTTTAAAAAAATTAAGTTAAAATATATTTTTATTAATAAATAAGTAGCTAATAAATTAACTAAAATTTTATTTTAAAATAAGTTTTTTATTTTTAAAAATGTTTTAAGCATAAAATAAATAAAAGTTTTTTTTAAAAAAATAATTAGTTTATAATTTTTTAAAATAAAACGTTATAATAAATAAAAACTTTAATAAACTTAGTTTATTTTTTAAAAAAATATTTTATAAAAAACTATTTAATAATAATTTTACTAAAGTTTTAATTATTTATAGTTAATATTAATAAAATTATATAATAAAATTATATAAAAATTTTTTACGCGTTATTATTATAATTTTAATTAATTATTAATAATAATATTATAAAAAATATAACTGAGTTTTTATAAATTAATTATATTAATTTTATATTATTTAATTATTTTATTTTTAAACTAGTAAAAGTTTTAACTATTAATAATAAAATTTTTTATAATATAATAATATTTTTAAATTTACTTAGCTTTTTTAATAAACTTTTATTAAATTTAAAATTAAATAATATTAAATTAACCGTTTATTTAGCTTAATTTTATAATTTAAATTTATTATTAAATATTTTTTAGCTGCTTTAAAAAGAAAAAAAACTAAAAAGTTTATAATATAATATTTAATATAAAAACCTAAAATATTTTTAATATTTTTTATAACTTTTAAAAAAGCGAAAAAATTTTTTAAATAAGTTTATTTTATATATTAACTAATATATTAATAAAAAATTTATAATAAAACGTTAAATAATATATATATATAGTAGTTATAATAGTTAATTTAGCCGGAAATAAAATTATAATATTTTAAAACTACGATTTTATATTTATAACAGCAAAATTATAAGCGAAAAATATATTTTAAAACAAGTAATAAATTTTTTACGATTTTTTTACTAAAAAAGTTTACAGCTTATTAATATAATATAATATTAATTTTTTAATAAGCGGTTAAAACTTATGCTTATTATATAATATATTTTAAATTTATCGATAAATTATTATAAATAATATATTTTTTTAAAGCTTTAATAATTTTAAAATAAAAAATTATATTTTTTTAAACAAGTAATTACTTATTATTTTTTTTTAGCTTATATTTTTTTTTTTTTTTTTTTATTAAAGTTTTTATAAGTTTTTAGCCGGTATTAAAAAATTTTAAATAAAACTAAAAAAAAAAGTGCTAATAGCAGTAGCACTTATAAATATAAAATTTAATAAAAAAACATAAGTTTTTATAAAAAAATTTATATATAAAAATTAAAAAAAAAATTAAAATATATATAAAATTTTTTTAATTATTGTTTTATTAAAGCGTTATTTATATAATTTATTTTTTTTTAATTTATTTTATAAATAAAATAAACTTTATATATTATTATTAATATATTAAATATATAAGCTTAAAGTAAGTAAAAGTATTAAAATAAAAAAGCCGGATATATTTTACTTTTATACCTATATATATTTTTTTTTTCTTCCGTCTTTAACAAGTAAATTTTTTCCCTTTTAATTATCCTGAAATATACTATAAATTCTGCTACGCAAGTACTTGTCTCCACTCCTTTTGACAGAGTAATAGTTAGACCTAGCACGGTATCCCAAAGACGAAACTAGGAATTAGAAGATAGGGGTTGATCAAGAAAATCTACAAAATGCCCTCAAACGACTCGTAAGGCATACACATGGCACCCAAGACTCTTCAAACACTACCAAAGCGATATTGCACCCAATTCAAGGGCCCTTCAGCCATAGTCCATAAGCGCTCTCCAACATCCGACCCAGCGGCACCCGCGGCTACATAGATAGGCAAGAGATGCTCCAGCGTAGGATGCGCTTGTCTCGAATCGCTGCGCTTCAGCAAAGCCGACATTGCCGCTTGACGGTTTTCTGGATCAGCGGAAACAGCCTCTTTCAACGCTTCCTCAAAGTTGATGGCGTAGCTGAGATAGTTAGCAGGCTCCTAGAGGGTCAGATAATCGACACCATGGAAAGGGCACAATGCACTTACGGCATAGGCGTCGTGCTACCCCTAGTGGCCCTGAAGTCTTGTAGATTATGACAGGCCATACCCGCGCCGACGATGAGGATCCCTTCATCCCGAAGACCTTCAAGTGCCTGACCCATGCGGTAATGGAGGTTCTCGTCTTCATTGCCGAATAACGAGACTTGTACGATTGGGGCGTTCAGAGGGTTTTTCTCGGGGTCAAAAGCTATTCAGTACAAGGTGTTAAGACGGATACGGCTAATACCGAGTGAGATGGGTGTCGTTGCCTACCAGCCAGAAACCCAACCCATACGCCATGATCCAAACCTCTTTTGACTTTTTCAACCTGGATACCAGCTCCAGCTAGTTTTTCGGCAACTTTCTCGGCGACTGCAGGGCTTCCCTTGTTCGGATACTTGTATTCGTAAAAATGGGGAGGGAAGCCGTAGAAATCGTAGATTATATCTGTGTTTTCAACAGCGTTGATACTGACCCTACTAGGGCCATCCTGCCAGTGAGCTGAGAACACTACCACAGCTTTGGGCTTGACCTTGGTCGTGATTTCGGCCCCCGTCTCTCCTAGTTTGAGATAGGCAGGGTGCTTGGTGTTTTCTATAAAGTTAGGCCCACCAATCCCGAGGAAGTATACGGGTAGCCGGCGAGCTGAAGCTAAAGGGCTGGACATGATGTCTGTGTGCTGATTGCTTAATTGTGTGGTGGTTGATTGCCGGATGTATATGGACAAGCCAAGCAGGAGAACACCATAGAATACAAGTCGTGAGGGGGTAGTTGAGTGAATAAATACCATTTTCATTTGTCAACAGAGCGATCAGGATCCTAGACAGGTACCTCTGTTATAGATGAAGAAGACCGCTTCTGAACGCGCTGACAAATGTAGCATCCCTTGCACGCAATTGCGGTTCTAACCGTAACTCGCTTTCGGTTTTAATTATCTCCATTGCACATGGTCCGGACGTCGGTTCCAGCTCTGTTCGCGTTGTTGTCCAGCACCCATCTCGCTGTTTCGCATGGTTGTATACTCGATTACTTGAGAGCTAGTTGCCGCGCGGTAAGTGGGGATATGCTGTTAGTGGGATGAGTTGCCGGTATTTAGCTACCTTAGGTACTAGTAGGGCAGACCTCAGGCCCACATGCCGCGCGCGAGCCACCCCACCCAGGATCCCCCTATGACCGCCACTGGCATCGTCGCGCGCGGTATATGGGGTCGGGCTGCGCTCAGGGGTAAAGAACGCCGTTAGCAATGACATCCCATCCGAGGCCAGAGCGCACAGCTTACAAAATGACGCGACAGGGAAAGCAGCCCGTGATATCGGGCATGGCTTACGAATGCGAATCATTCAAGCTTGACTCTGCGTGGGCGTAGTTGGTATAAAGCAAGACGTCTTGGGCCGAGATGTGAACCAGAGTCAGTCCCCTGATATAATGTCCGATCAGCTCTCTCATAGATCCAAGCTCAGAAACTTCATTTCAAATTCATCCATCACTCCCGTCATGTCTTCTCCTGTCGTCTTGATCCTAGGGGCTGGCCCCCGCGTCGGAGCGTCTGTCGCCGAGAAGTTCGCTGCCGATGGGTACAAAGTTGCTATCGCGTCCAGAGAGGAGACCGGTGGCCAGAACGAGAAAGGCTATCTCTCACTCAAGGCCGAATTCAACAATGCTGAGTCGGTTCCAGCGTTGTTCGATGCCGTCAAGGCCGAATTCAAGGCTGCGCCCAGCGTCGTCGTATACAATGCTTCAGCAATGACACCCCCTCCTAACAAGGACTCTGTCCTGTCCATCGCTGCCTCGAGCGTTGCCGCTGATTTGAATGTCAACACCGTCAGCCCGTACGCCGCTGCGCAGCAAGCCATTGCCGGCTGGGAGACGCTACCCGAGGGAACCAAGAAGACCTTCATCTATACCGGCAGCATTCTGAATACGGCCATCTTGCCCATACCTCTGATGCAAAACTTAGGTATGGGGAAGGCCGCTACGGCATACTGGGTCGGCTTGGCTGACACGCTATACGCGACCAAAGGATACCGGTAAGTAAATAATATTCCATAACAGTGGGCACCCAAACTGGCGTATCTCACAATTTCGGCCCACCAGTTTCTTCTACGCCGACGAGCGTCACGAGGACGGTAAAGCCAAGGCAGCGCAGCTCGACGGCCCCGCCCATGCAGAGTTTTATGCCAAGTTGGCGAAGCATGAGGGCAAAGTGCCGTGGAATGCTACCTTTGTTAAGGGGAAAGGCTATGTTCAATTCAAGTAGATAGGTCGATTGGTCGATTGGATCGAGAATACCAGTGGTGCATCTGCGACTTCCTGTAGCGAGATAGAAGTCATCGGCAATGCTTCAATAAGGAACATGTATCCCTCAATTTGTGCTAGCAGTCTGCCTCACATCGCTCGTTGATTCCTTCAGACAAGCAATACTAGGTCACCTTGGTTCCGGAAGCATGCGGCCAGGTCGCGACCGGCAGCCTCACCAGAGTTTCCATTGCGCCACACATTTTCCATGACCTCTAGGGCTTTCTGCAGAGTACCGAAAACACTACGCGGTCGTAGGGCTTCAATTATGCCGCTAAACTGAGTGGCTAGCTCAGGCTCCGCTAGGCAGCCTGCTACGCAGAGCGGCCATACCATAGTCCTAAGCAGTGCCGGTGGTGATATCTCGCGCACGGGGACCTCAATGAGACGTCTCACATGAAAACGTATCTCAACGCTTGCAGGTTGCCACCCTGACACAACGACTGAGAGGTAGATAAGCGCTGCATGAGCCCAGGCAAGGGTGACTAGCGGTTTCTGATTGGCAGTAGTACTCTTTGCTGTGAGAACGTCTAACACTCCATTATCTTCGTCATAGTTAGATGCAGTATATCCTTCGAGCATAGCAAGGTGAGTTTCCAGCGAGTCCTTGATAGCTGTAGCGCGGCGCACCAATTCCAACATGTCAAGAGTTCCGCTGCTCTTACATCGCTGCTTCCAAGCATCAAGCACGGCGATCTCGGCGATTTGCACTAAAACCCAATTTTGACAACCCACCACGTCCTCAAGATCGATGACAGGACGTGTGCCATGTGCGTCCTCAAGTAAGCCATGATAGTACTCGTAAAGCCTGGGCCGCTCTTGAAGTACCGTGCTCGCAACGATATCGTCAAATATCAACAGGCTAGAAGAGAAGCGGAAGGCGGCTTGCTCGGCGCTTGGAAATGGTTCAACCAGAGCAAGACTCCGCGACGACGTTCCTAAGCTATTCATGACTGTTTCGAAGCTCGAACGTACCGTCGACGGTTCAATAGCTCGCGCGCTATCGAGAAGCTGTTTAAAAAGTGCCAGCGCAGCGTTCAGGTGCGATTGGCAGTTGTCGAGACTCAACACAGCAATCTCAAATCGCTGCACCTGCATGATGCTTGACATGACTCGCACGGCGCCATGCAGATGCTCGGCGATATTGGACTCGCTGATCACTTGCAGCGCCTGTCTCAGGACCTCAAATGCCTCTCTAGTTTGCTTAAGCACCGTTTCCCAAAGTGGATCTCCGTGAGCAGCGCCCCGCGACAGCAAGAAGAAGTAGGAGCTCTGACATAGCGCAGCCTGTCGGACTACGGGACTGGTCATCACCATCTTCAAGATCCAGGCTCTGCCTCCTTGGAGCAGAGGGGGTTGATAGAACGGGAAGAGAAAAGGGAATACGTGCTCCATGTAGAACATGATGAGGACGGAGTCGTCGGACTGGCCAATTGCTGAGCTATAAGGCTCACTGGGTGCGAACTTGCAGCTGCCCTTTCGCTGGAATGTGCCATCGAGAGCCTCAGGGCACGGCTCAGCCCCTTGCCCGTAAGCAGTAGTAGAGCGTGTGTTGAGAGCAGTGCCTCCGGCGAGTCCGGAGCGGCTGTGATTCCAGACGCGGCGATGGCCCCTTTCCTTGACCTTACGTCTTAATAGATCGGCCATCTCTTCCTGTCTCACACCGCCGTCCATCCAGGCGGGTTTCTCTTGGCCATAGTGGCACGTGAGATTGAGTGCGCCGCACCCGTCACACACCGGATGCTGCTCGTCGCACTTCTTGCGCCGTAGTCGACAAGTCCAGCAGCCATTAGAACTCCTGTACGCGCTCACTGAACGATTATTGTCAATGCGACACGCGGCAAATGACTACACTATATAGGTATGTGCTGGCACAGGGGTCCTGGACTTACTTGTAATAGAGAGGGCGGAGAGGGATTGTAGACGAATGTTGACGTCCTACGATCTGTGTAATCTTAGGTGCTTAAGCTAAGAGACGATAAGAGACGATAAAGCTGCCCCGCCAGGCAGTGACCTACATCCCCTTTCTCCCTAGTAAGAACCATGGACACCCAGCACTGGCTTCACGTCGATTTGATATGCGATTAGGTGCGATTCAAGGATAGAAACGATCATCTTAGTTAATAGTGTAATTACAGACAGCTCAAGATCCTGAGTACGGAGTACAGCCAAGCATAAGCGCCACTAATGCTAGGTATATGATTTTCCTATTTTGGGCGAAACTAACCCTTTTGGTTCTCTCTCTCCAGATTCCTATTATGTACCTACTTCGTTCCATTTAACCCCTTGGGAACTTTATGCTGTTGGGCTTAACGGGAGCATGCATCGCTAGCAATAGCATCTTGTTACCATTTTCCTTCAGTGCCGAGTATCTCTCCGCGAACTGTTAGCTTATTGTTCTAGGGGAATCATCTGCCATTGGTACGACCCCATTTTCTGAATCTGCTGTCAGCAATAGTATGCTGCGATGGTCAACTCGAATTGGTTAGGTCATGGCCAACAGAGAGGGGTAAACGCGTTTGAACATCATCCCCGTCGTCAGCACATACTGTAATATCTTTTGATAGCTCAGTCTGCCTATATGGACTATGACGGGGATCCAAGCTGCGTGATATATCTTTGAAAAGCTCCCAGACAGCGCACAGTCAGCTCATCTTCCAGTACTTTACTCTTTCCCCCAATACCGAAGAGCTTGCATTGATCGTCAAGTTGGAAGACACACGATGGCAGTGTATACTGTACCCATGATCATCAACGGTGAGGAGCAAATCACTAGCAACACATACGAAGTAGTAGATCCAAGCAACAACGTTACGTGCCACAACAGTGTAGCGGCAACGCCTGATGACGCCCGGGCATCTGTCGATGCAGCGGCAAAAGCATTTGTAAAATGGCGTCAATCTACCCCTTCAACGCGTCGCGACATCTTGTTGCGGGCAGCGGCAATCATGGATTCCAAGCGCGAGGAGCTAGCTGAGTATATGAAGGTCGAGACGGGGAGTTCGAATGAATGGACGCAGTTCAATCTCAATAACGCTATTGATCTCCTTAAAGACGTAGCTGGTCGCGTTAGCAGCATTCAGGGGTCTACGCCGGCATTATCAAACCCGAGTATGAAAGCTATGGTCGTCAAGGAACCCTACGGCGTTATATTCTCTGTGGCTTCTTGGTGAGTCCCAATAACATGAGCTAGTTAACGTGGCAGCTCTCAAGGCGTATGAGAGAAGTCTGAGATGCGGGGATGGACTGACAGATTGAAGGAACTCTCCTTATATTCTAGGCATGCGTTCCACTATCCTCCCTATTGCGGCTGGTAACACTGTGGTACTAAAAGGCTCCGAGCTATCCCCTCGTTGCTTCTCGGCTATTGCGTCAGTACTTCTCAAAGCCGGTCTCCCCGCAGGCGTGTTGAACTATATCTCTACGGATCGCGGTCGGGCATATGATGTCACCGAGGCCATTGTGTCCCATCGTGAAGTAAAGAAATTGAATTTCACCGGAAGTATCGCTGTTGGAAGGGTCGTCTCGGAGCTGGCAGCGCGATACCTGAAGCCAGTGCTACTCGAACTTGGAGGACAGGCTTCTGCGATTGTATGGGAAGACGCTGACTTGGACCTCGCTGTGAAGGAATGTGTCGCTGGAGCTTTCATGTACGCGGGGCAGTGCTGCATGTCCACAGACAAAGTCATCCTGCACAAAACAATCCGTAACGAGTTCATGCAGAGACTAATATCCGCTATCAAAGCCGGGCTCCCATCAGCTGACGAGGCAAGACTTATGATCCAACCTAGCGGGAAAGAAAAAGTCGTCGCGCTACTGGAGGACGCCGAGCGAAAAGGGGCTGTAATCACCTCGCCAACCTTGCAGGAGAAATCGACGACCGCGCCCGATCATGATCCGACGCGGCTGGAGCCCCGCATATTATCCGGAGTCACACCTGATATGAATATCTATCAGCAAGAGAATTTCGGACCTACACTTAGCATCTTTGACGTGGATACGGAAGACGAAGCTCTTCGCATTGCGAACGATGCTGAGTGTGGCCTCTCTTCCGCCGTCTTCACACAAGACCTACTGCGGGGATTCCGACTTGCTGAAGGAATCGAGGCTGGGGCTGTTCACATCAATAACATGAGTATCCATGACGAGAGCGCCCTGCCGCATGGTGGCTGCAAGTCCAGCGGCTTTGGGCGGTTTAATACCGAGTATGGACTATCGGAGTGGTTGAGAATCAAGACTATTACGTGGAAGAGATAATACCATATTTACGGATCCACAAGCTCAGTTACGCATGTCGAGTCGTTCTTCTCCCTTTGTGTATATCGTTCCTTAGTTGCGACAACAAGATTACCTGCTCGTATCATTTTCCTAGTCGTATTGCAGCTTGAGACTAGCGTGAGACCTCGGAAAAGGTCTTAGACACTAGGCAGCAATCAATAAGCACAATCGACCAATTGTAGTGGGTGCTCAATTGATGCCGCCGTACTAGTTTCAGTCTCGAATATATCCCTTGAATCCCTTTCATATGCAACCCGCGGCAGCCTGTAGCAACTTACTAACCTATACCGGAAGTGGCAGCGGCTGTGGTGCGCGCTAGATATGATTTATATCTTGCTCATATTAGGATAGCTGTCGTTCTCTACAGGGAGCTCTAATATTACACAATATGCTAGGGGCTGTTGCGCTCATGAATGAACACTGGTTTCTTCGCATGCCAAGCTGAGACATTGTCGGCATATTTGAATAGGAGAAGGTGCACAGCTTTGATTGTGTTGTGATTCAGACTGATACAATGACACATGTTATTTGGTTATCACAGCTCCACCTTTTCAAGGTACAGCTACGTTTCCTACGCTATTGGCACTCTGCACTTTTTGAGCTCCTAGGTCTGTTATTACTATAATGGACTCGATAATGCTGCCTACACTATCAATGACTATAGTTTACGGGGTTGGGCGTCTTGATACCCTTGGTATGACCTAAATACCCCCAAACTAATTTACAGCTAATGACTCTAGTAGGCACTGATCTTTTAGCCTATGATAGCATTTTCTACAAAGCGGTTAACCCGAAAAGGGGATCAATTAATAATCTTATTAAGGCGATTGCTTTCACGTGTGCGACGCTTGTCTGTTATTGTACATTAGTTATTCCTTCTGTCACATTTCAGTTTGTAAAGCCTGATGATGCTCTGCCGATCTTCAGGTCGTCTCCCCAACCGGACGTGCCAGGATCCACCTCATGAAAGTCATGAACTCGTGCCAGTGCTGCTCCTCACTATCCTCCTCGCCCTCTCCTAAATCCACAATGCGCGTTTTGCGAAGGTCAATAGTGCCTTTATCACCGTTGGCATAGCCTTGCACAATGCGGAACTGTCTAGACGAGCCAGAAATCATCGTCACCTGTACGTTTCATCGTTAGTCCCTAGATAGATAGATTTAGAGAAAGAAGAAAGTTTGGGAACTTACCGGAATAATCTTGTGTTTCAAGTTTTGTGGTTTAAGAAAGGATAGCAAACCCATCGCTAGGAGGCACCATACTTCACTGAATAGAAGTGCATCTTCCCGGGGGCGAGCTTCATTTATTGAGAAGCATGTTATATGCGGGCATGAACCGTCGCGAATTTCTAGGAAAGAACTGACCATCCACATTTGCTCCTTCCAGGGCTTGATACAGTGAAGCAGACGAGCTGAGGAATCTCCAGGGCAGAAGAGCTCCCAAGGCGACTTTTCCAAAAGCATGGGATCCCAAAGCCTGGGATCTCCGTCATATTGGGAGTCTTCTGGACGGTTTAGGTAATGGACGAATTGATCGACCACGTGTGCTGCAGTGTTAAAGTTGGTGTAGTCGAGGTAGCCTATTGTTCTGTGGCCCGAGAAGGAATGCTGTTCTGCAAGATCTTGCATTTCTTGGGGGGACATTAATTCGAGTAAGGCGTCCGCGCGGGGAGGAAACACTGTGGGATCAAACTCGAGGTCGGTACAATTAATCTTCAACTGTCGCATCTCATGCTCACTGATGTAAGACTGGGAGACCTTCTTTCGTAGAGAACGAAGGGTTTGGACAGTAAGTTCGTAGCTCAACTGCGTAGGCATGGGAGGAATCTCGGGAGTTTGTGAGATCTGATGAAGAGACGACTGGCAGGAAGGGGCAGCGGGTTGAGATTGTACTGGCATTTTGGTGTCTGTGTGTGTTCGCGTTGCTGTTGGTGGCATCAGGCTATAGTTTCCTGGGCGAGGAGACATGATGTTGATATATAAGCGTTCCCAACAGATGTGGACGCAATGGCGGCGGGTGATGGTAAATAGCTACTCAGGTTGATGTGATAGAGGTACACTGGAAAGATGTATTTGATATGATGTTGATGTGACTTTAATAATGCCGACAGGCAAGTGGGTGGGGCATGTGGCGTGTTTGTGTTTGTGGTTGGCCCCGCGACAGAACACTGAAGGTTAGGGAGCTACTACGCGATTGCTGTTCAGTAAAACATACCTTGCCAGGTATTCCAAGCACGCTGACGACCGAACCGCGGTGTCGGAGGCGTCTCATTTCGAAATACCTCACCAAAAGCTCCCAGCAACTGTGTGAAGAGTTGCCGCGCCTATGCCCTGCTAGGCACATCTTATATTCTTATGGACTAGGATATCGACTATATCTCAGTCAGCCAGCACCCAAGGGAATAACTCACCTTGTGTAGCATCCGCTGCAGATACGTCTTAACCACATTAGAATATGCGTACTGAAGCTGTTCGAAATCTTTTTTCGGTGCTGAAAAAGCAATTATGGTTATCAAACCGTAAGGTTTAGAAATTGCTTAGGTTGGTAAACCCATACCTTCAGTGCAAAACTTCTTAGTATAATAGTAATGTCCAGTCGTACGCCACGACCTCCGGAGGTGGACACACAATAGAGGCCGGAGGTTCCGTATAGGCTAGCCTATAGCCTTTCCGACTGTTATTCAGACTGCCATACAACCCATATATATCCTGGGGCATTTCTTGAACCGCCTATCTTGGGATTAGCCGTATATATAGTGCCCAATAAAGCCGCTATTAACACGCTAGCGAGCTCAGACTTAACAAACTACCTGTACTGAAGTGGTGTGGGTAAGCCACGACCATATACCTTAGTCAGCCAAAGGGTAGCTTAGCTATAGGAAATGATATGAAGGAGGATTCAGGAAGGTCTACAGAGCAAGGGGGACAATAAGGATACACACTCATAGCACATGCATTCGACTTGAACAAGTTTAATATTCTTTTCACCAAATCACCCAACCCGCTGATTAACTTTGTGATATTTCACGGCCTGAAGACCTCAGCAAGTGTAGGTGTTACCTCCCTCCTAGAGGGCTGGACCGCGATATGAACACTGGCCCATGCGGTTCATTTCAGTACAAGAAAGCCATGACTATATTGTATACGCTATAATGAAGGGACTGGCAAAATACAAACATAAATCTTGTTAGCGGAGACTTGGTACAAGATGGTATCCATGCAGTGGAGACGATTGTTTAGAAGGGAGGAACCTATTCATTACAGGTCACGGCAGAGGGAGGTACATAATATAGGTAGGAGAGTGGAGTATTATCCGGCTCCCTTACTTCAACAGACTTTATATAAGTGGTCAGACTAGCTACAACACTTAACAAGTCATACTCCTGATATAATGGTTGACTTCTTCTCTGGCCCGCTCTTCTCTACTATGCGCTATGTCGAATTCTACCGTACAATTTGTGCCCGAGACAGCAAGCAAATGGATACAACGGGTGCAGATGCTTAATATACAAGACTCGTCTATCCATCACGGAAATCCACGTTTCTCGGCCTCTAGAATTAACGAAGAACAGTTCTTGCTTCTTCGTGTCCTCTGGCCCAACTCCGAGAATTACAAGGGAACAATCAACCTATACCAGGAAAAAGAAAGGCGTCGTTGGATTGCCGACGAATCTCTCAAAGCGTCACGTTCATTTATGGCCTCCCCCCAAATGTCAGTCGCGTGGAAAGAATACATTCAGTCTCTTTCAAAAAACCCACAATCCATCCGTGATGATGGCTATGCGGGCCTCCAGACATTCTCGCTCGTTAGGTACTATCAAATACAATCTAGCCGTGTGAATTTTGAGGATGGGGATAGCATCGCCAAAGTCGATTTTACTCCTATCGCTATGAGAACTAGATCGAGACGTGCCATAGACTCTCAACCACCAACCACGCCTACACCGATTCGAACCTCCAACTATTCGAAGATCGACAATCTAATGGCCGAAATGGATATCGGTGACACCCCAGGCACCTTCAAGAGTTCACGCAGCGTGGATGGCTCGCCAAGTGCGTCGGCTACTTCCACAGAACATACAGATATCTTCTCACCGTTCACTGGCACATTGACCGACCAATTCAAAGCACTGCAGGATGAGCAGATTGTGAACACGGCTCTTATCCTATATCTCAATGCCATAGCGATTCACTGTACGAGTCTGCAGGCAGATTGGACGCTTCACCGCCGTGCCTTCGTTGTGCGGAATAAGGATGCCGAGAAGACGTATGAAGCGAGGGTAGATGGATATCTGTGCAGACGGAAAGATGGCCAAGCGCTCGTGATTCTCGAGGTCAAGCCGTATATGCGCTACAATAAAAGATTTAATATCAGGATGCAGGAGAGCGCACAAATGGCCGCTTGGATCAGCCAGCACCCGCCGCGGCAATTTCAAGAGACGCCTGACACTAAGAAAAGCCAGCAAGTATCATCATGTCGTCTTCGATCTTTCTCTTGTTACAATTCTAACTATCTTGGACATAACTAGGCGCCTGATTATATCACAAGATCGTCATGAAATCTTCCTCACGTTTGCAGAGTTCGACGAGCCTTACGTCAACTATATCCGACACCGGGCTGAGGGAACATCTTACCTAACGATGAACGAGTACGGCCCATTTGACATTGGCAACAGTGAGGCTGTGGAATATCTGGGAGAGTTAATACTGGCTTTCGCTCTGCAGGCCTGCGAAGAGATGCAGGTTAGCTAATGGCCGTTTGGTCCAAGAGTAAAGTGTAACTTGCTGTGTCATAAATACTGAAAGCTGATTACACTCGCTGTCTGTGAACCTGCCTGAAGTGAGATAGAACTAGACGCATCATTTACCGTTAAGCGGCCACCAAGTATAGCACCACTTCCACACTCTCGCTAGTCAGATGGGGTATTGAAGTGAACCCCTTGAGCTAGCGCCCAAATTTAGGGTCAGCCTCCAGGGGATAGTCAACACCTACACTTCCTCAGGCCTTCAGGCCTTGAAATATCATAATTAATGATAGAAAACCCAGTAATCATGTAAAAAAAAAAACGCTACATTTATTAATTCGTGAAGTCATACGCATATCCCTATCTCTATTTTCCACAGTCAAATTCCCCAAGCCCCCCCTATGTCCCTTCTGCCAGCCTAGCCCCCTTTCCGGCTGACTAAGTAACATGGTCGTGGCCTACCCACACCACTTCAGTATTTACCCTTTTCGATGGTATTACGGCATGTCCCGCTTCCTCTTCCTGGAGAATTGCTCCAGGGTGGATTCTGAATCCCGTCCACTCTCTCCCCCAACAGTGACTTTGATCACGTACTCTCTCGGTGTAACAGGGCCTGCATTTTCACGTGGTAATTTGAGCGATCGCTTCAATGAGGGTCTTGGGAGGAGACAGATACCGATAACGTTGTCCGTCTCCTCAAGGGCAATCATAGGATACACAGGAGGGATCTTGTGATGTAGGAACTCTGCCAGCGCCTCGTACGTTCCCAAAGACTCATCTAATGGATCTTCCAATCTCTCGTACCGGTCGCACCTCCTATTCCAGATACCGGCGGAAGGAAACCCGCTGTCAGTGAGATTAATTATGATGTCCAGTTCCGCCTTAGTCGTCTCACATTGAACTTCAAAGTTGATGAATATAAGTTGGTTGGGTTCAATGAGTAGTTCATCCTTCTTTAGATTATAACCCACGAAGCTCTCATCTAATCGCTTCATGCTCCCTATCATGCTAGTGTTGAAATCAACAACATACTTCCCACCGATAATGATCTGTTCGGGGTATTCCAACGCGAAAATGGACGAGTGAGCGGGTGACCTCAAATTGCCTCGTGCGCGGATGAAGGTCGACTGGTTCCCACGCTCTTCTTTCCAAGTCTCACTGTTAGGTGTTGTCATCTCGTAGAATTCTTCAGCGTGTATCCTTTCGTAAGAATCATCGACCTGGCGAAGAGGTATCCTGATCAGCCTCCGAAGACCGGCACCGCAGTTCAGGCCGATAAGGTATTTCGTATCGTCGTCTTTGCATTTCCAGCGCTTGGCATTGATTTCTAGACCCCTATTTGTCATAGAAAAGCTATTTCCGTAAAGACCGAAGCACTTGACTGAGGACGCGTCCCAAAATTCTCGAATCGACGATGCGAGGATCCCCCGCGCGGGGTCATGACCTGCGAATAAAGGTCAATTTTACGCATTTTGGGCGGGGTATTTATAAGTAAGAGATCGTTACCTTTCTTGTGTTTACTGAATGTTGATGAAGCTTTCCAAGCAAAGATAGAGTCGTCATTATATACAGTAATCAATTCTCGCTGAAGTCTTTCGAAAGCCCGCAGCCTGCCCTCACCATAGATCAGGGGTAAGCTAATCCCAAACAGGCCTAGTAGTGAATATGTCTCATCCTCTTCGACTGTGGTCTCGCGGCCAGAGGCCCAGGACAATCTCATGGCAATAGAACATGAAATAAAATCTGTCGGACTAAAGCTCGTCAAATGTCGTGCCTCTATCTTAGTAGCTTTCTTTATTTCTTCGGCCCAGCTCTCGCGGGTACCGATACGACGCCACACGCGGTCGACGAAGACCAGATAGGGAGGTGCTAACAACTCTTGTAGCGTCCAACCTCGAGTAAACCACTTCGCCTTGATCAAGAAAGCTTTCAGGGCCATGTGAGGAAAGCCATTGGGATCGGCAACGTTATCCTTGCCGGCGATAGTGTCAAGATCTAGATCGATCGCGTAGTTCCCGTCTGTGAGACCTGGACGGTCAAGGACCTGGTTTACATCCACATCCTCGAGATAGGCGTAACATATGCCGGCGTTTTGGTACCATCGGAACATGGCATTGATGGCTTCTTGCGTGTCAGCTGGGTTAGTCTTGTCGATGCAGCAGGTATCCATCCATGCCCAGTCCCAGCCGTCCTTTGCCGCCCGGTCGCAGTACTTCTTCAGTTTCTCCCATCCTTTCTGTTTGAATATGTCGTTTTCTATGTCTCCTTTTCGTTGTTTGAAATCTTGATAGGTGATCTCGTCCTTAGGGGATATCCACGTGTGAGAAAGGATGGCGTACTGAGGGAAAGGGTGGGGGATGTCGTTCGTTTCAACCAATGCGTATCGTTTCGTCTTAAGGAGCCGCATGCTGCCGCAAACTGCTTGTATTAGGCGCCTCTAGTCTAGTTTTGTCAAACACTTTGGGCGAAGTGTTGAGGTACAGGCTGGACATGAATACAGATCCCAAAGAGGGGTAGCCTCCTAAGCGACAGCTGGTTCCACTGCCGGGTTTAACTAGTACAGCACGCACGTACAACCCGACAACCTTAGGTGTGAAGTCCTATCCACCAGCCACCAATGCGACCAGATTGCCATATTGATTACGCAATTAGCGATTCTTAGCGTCCTGATTGTTACCTACGGCTCAGCTAAAATGGCACATAAATCATTTTAGGGATCTCAAAGTTGCGCTGGGACATTTTGTCTGGGACGTTATTGGACGAAATAAGTAGTAGGTACGGTAGTTTGGTACAGAATAGTACACTAACCTCCGCACTACTACCTGACAAGGGCGTGGCGATGTCAGGTCCCGCAGCCATCAATACTACCCTATTACCAAACTGATTGGATGGTACTGCAATGGATTTACGGCTCAGTCTCTTGAACCAGCGGTCGAACCAGCGGTCAGACATCGTTTTCGAAAAAGTTTGAAGCAGGAGCTATCCTGTGTTCTATTGGTTGGCAGGATTGAGGTCGCGTGATCTTTCTCCAGGCTGCGAAGATGGTATTTCATGCCATTATACCTGCTATTGAGTGTATCACATCGACTAAGTAAGGGCGACCAAGCCGCTTAATTGTTTGCCCCTGCCATATTTGAATGACTAAGTATGATTTTGGCACCGTCATCCTGGTCACTCAAACAGACAGCATAAGAAATCTACTTCTAATGATTCATCGGTGTGAGGCCGGTAGTGTACAACTTGAAGTACCGTATTAAACCTTGGCTTTTAAAATCAACGCCGTTACGCTACTGCCCTAAAGGTGGATAATTGGTGATATTTAAAGAGCAAAACGCCATAAAATATTGCGCAATCATTTCCGACCCGTGGAAAACTCAACAACGGATTAAAGAATTAGTTTTCTAATAGGCAGAGAACAACACATGACTAGCAGCCAAGCCAACATTCTAACGGCGTTAACTCCAAAAGCGAAGGGTTACTGCGGCAATGCTATACTAAAACCCATCTATACCGTTAGTTAAACTACCTATGTAGCTCGCACGTCGGTATTGTCTGGTTTTATAGAGCCGTATGCATCTATTCTAATAGCTGTGCGGGCTAGATTTTAAGGGATCCTGACTTTCCAAAAACCTCCTCAGTATTCAAGTGGGTTTGTCAGCAGTTAGATATTTCTACGGCTCAGCATCTAGAATGTGAATAGGCCCCCAAAAAACAGCTCCCTTGCTTGGAAAGGAAAAAATTGCGATGCAATAAGCTATTATACATCCTATTGGTTGTCCGCGTGAACGCCGGCTCCGTAGCTTAAAGATGACAATACTTATTCTTTGGGGGCCATTTCGGTTAAAAGTGGAACAGGAAAGAAGGGCCCCATAACCACCCAAACCCGGCGTTCAAGAGCTCCACCTCAGCAGCAAGTACTGCGTAGCTTCCTAGCTGAAAAAGGTGGAACGTGGGGACACCTCCCGGAATAGGTATGCCCAGCACCAGCCAGCAGCTAGTTAGGATAGAAGGCAGTACAGCCTCTATTCTTGCCTTTTGTAAGGAACTTGGGCCATGGGGACAAAAAGAAGGGAGCGCCTGGCATCAGCTGCGGCAGGATTGCAAGCCGCTGCGGGAACACCAAATGTTGGGGCAGCGCAGTGACGTGGTTGCCTGACTGGGGCATGGTCATGCAAGGGTGCTCGCTATCCAAACTGATTGGACACACATTGTAAAGCACCGCCTATAAAGTTACGGCTCAGCAGTCATTAAAAACCCAGGGGCTTGCATCACCTGGAATCTCTTCACACCCTCCAAGATTCACATAAAACTGCGAATGCAGAAGCTGAGGGGTGTCCTATTGGCTAGCGTTATTTGGGCCATGTGATCAGTTTACCACCTCTTACCGAATGCTTGATGTTCTATTGGTTGGCAATACTTGAGTCATGTGATTGATCTGTCTTCAGGACGCGAAAAGGGGCCCTACTGGTATTATCTTGGCCAGCGAGGAACGGGTAGGACGAGGAAACTGCTATACTTAGGGCCATCCGTCCCGTCATTGGCTATTAGCGCGAGCCTGGTTTAGATGCAAAGTAAGTACTCTCTTTATTTGTGCCTGAGGCTAACGCAAGATATCATGTCACCAACATTAATTTGGTGACCCCATCAGCGACACTCAAGAGTCCTTCCCGGCTTGTTACGTACCATGACAACTGGATGTAGAGTTTGGAGATAGTCGTAAATGCGGATGATATCCTGTGCACTCTAAGTACGATGCCCATTTCGGACCCTCTTCGATAGTTAGCCGTAGATCTGGATGTACATACTCTGTATGTAGCCTTACTTCGACATTCGCTCTTCCGAAGTTTGCCTATGGGTCTAGACCTCCAGTCAGTCGCAAATGACGCTTAACACCTTGTACACAATAGTGTTCTGCGCCTACTACTGTACGCTGTTGGAATACAAGCTTAGCTGGGTTAGTAAGGTCGAAGTTTCACCTTTCAGCATATGAGTCATGTATTCAGCATTGCGGTTCAGCGATGCCAACTACGATTTCATGGTGCAGTGAGCCGGCTGATGGAAAAAGCAAATTTTGTGAAGGTATTTTGATGCGCCAAGAACACCGTCGAGTCACCCGCAGCACTAGGCATACATGTGCGCAGCATAATTGGTCCGCTTGCACAGCTAGAATCTAGTGCACGTATTCATCTCAGTGCACTTGCTGAGTAATACGGCTCAGCATGGGGGCGCATATTCAAAATGATTCTGAACAATTGCGAAGCAGTAAGCTAATTTACGTCCTATTGGTCATAGACTTTGCGTGTCTACCTACCTAAGTATTTCGCCGATGTGGATATCACGGAGTGGCTCAACTAATTATATGCAGCATGGACCCATATATACCTACTAGGTAGGTAGGCAATCCTCACTTTTACATCGGTATCCTGAATACGCTTTATAGAGCCCTTAACTAAAGAGCCCGCTAGTGCGAGAGCCGTTAACTCACTCCTGCTTACTATCATTGTTGTTGTGACGCGCCATATATACCGTTAATCCTGACGCAGGATTAACGGCGTCGTTTTTCCTACGCGACAGTTGTGCTACAAGATAATGATATTAATGATAGTATACGTATTACACCGGTGACAGTCCCACAACATGAAAAAAGCCGGCGTGGCTTATAGCGTGATATCTCCGTCAAGTATCTACGGTACTGGTCTTCTCTTGCAAAAGTGCGACTACACAGAGCAGGAGAGTTTACTAGTTTATTAGGGTATAAGACGTGCCTAGTTGAGTATTGCGGGCCGCCAGGGTCATAGACACAGAGGGTTTGTTGGTGCAGGTATCTCGAACTAAGGTAAGCAGAACTTGTTAGATATAAATAATAGCATATAACGTTGGGTTAATTAATTATATTAATTAAGCGTATTATCTTTGTCAAGTAAACGCGACTAGTAGGCTACGCAAAATTTATATAAAAGCCTTTGTTTTTTTAATATAAGTTTACTTTAAGATACTTGTTTAGCCGATATTTTAGCTTAAAATATAACCCTTTATATTTAATATATTTTTTTAAAAAATATTTTTTAAAAAATATTTTTTATAAACATTTTTTATATAAACTTTAAATATTTTTTTTAAATAAAAATATTTTTATAATTATTTTATTATTTATATATTAAACTTTTTTTTTAATAAGTTTTTAAATATTTTTTATTTTTTCTTTAATATTTTTTTAAATTATTAATATTTTTAAATATTTTTAATATTTATAAAGTTAAGCTATTTTAAAAAAATATTTTATTTATTTTTAAAAAATATTTTTATTAATTTAT
>MU389887.1:0-22762 GCA_022578765.1 Xylaria sp. FL0933
TATATTAATAAATAAAAATATAAATATATTATTTTATAAAATAGTTTATAAATAATTAATTATTATTAAATAATAAAAATAAATAATAATAAAAATATTTATTATTTTTACGATAATATTATAAATATAAATTATTATTATAAAAATTAAAATATTTTAAATAAATTTATAGTTATAACTTTAATTTTTTTAATAGCAAATATTATAATATTATAATAAAAAAAAAATTAAAAGATTAATTTTTACGAGAAAAAATAAAATTTATTTATTACGTTAAAAATAAAACGCGAATATAAGAATTTTTTAAATTAAAATAAAAAAATTAAGTAATAAATTAAATTTTAAAAAACTTAGCTTTTTTAAAATTAAAAAAGTTATTTTATTAATTAACTATAAATTATTATTATTAAAGAATATACGAATTTATTTTGTTTTTTATATTTTATTATTTAAATTAACGTTAAAAAATATATTTATTAAAATATAACTTGAAGTAAAAACCGATTAAAATATTTATAAAGTCGAAAAAGTACTAGATTTTTATTAAAATAATAATAATATTAAATATTTTATTAAATAAAAAAAATATTTATACGCTAATAATATTTAAAAACTTAAAAAATATTTAAAAACTATTATAATTATTATAAATTAATTTTATTGTTAATATTTTAATTAGCTTAAATTAAAAGTGCAAGGTTGATTTTTTAATTAATGTTTAATATTATTTAATTTATTGCAGAAATAATTTTAAAATATTTACTTGCTTTTTATAACTAAATTTTTTTATACGTATTATATTTATTTTTTTTTTTTTTATTTATTTTAATTTATTTAATTTGTTTATATTATTAATATTATAAACGATAGCTTATAGTATTTTATTATACTATAATTTCTTTTATATTTAAAAATAATAAGTTTTTATTTTTGTTTTTTTTTTTTTTATTACTAAATTAAATTTTTTTTTTAGCTTAAAGTAATAATAAGTTATTTTTTATAATTATTTTAAAAAAAAACTTTATATATTATAGTTTAATTATTTAAATCGAACATAAAACGTATATTTTTAAAAGTCGATAAAAAAGATTTTATAAAAAAAATTATAACGTTTATAATATAAACACTTAAAGGTTATAATAATAAGCTTATAAAAAAAAATATTATAAAAAAAATAAATATATTTAGTAGTTTTACGCTAAAAAATAAATTTAAAAAAACGTTTTTTTATTTAATACGATATTATTATAAAAATATATATAAAAAAAAAAAAAAAAAAAATTTATTTTATTATTAAAATAATAATAAAAAAAAAAAAAAAATAGTGTTATAAAAAAAAATAGCTTAAAAAAAAGCTAAATATATATTATGTTTTTATATTTGTTTATTTTATTATTATTGGTTGCACGCTTTATTTATTATATATAAAAGTTTAATATAACTTTATTGTTTTGGTCGATATTAATTTTATTAATTTAACCTAGATCGATATTATCGATATTAATTTTATTGGTTTTAAAATTAATATTATCGACAGTAATTTTATTAATTTTAAGCTGTTGCGCTAAAAACGGTTTATTTTTTATATTTATATAATAATTACGATTTTTTATATTTAATTACTTTTTTAGTTTTACTTTTTAGTTATTAATCTTATTTTATATTTTAATATTTAGTTTATTAAATATATAAAAATAACTGCTATACTTAACGCGCACTTAATATAGTGGTAAAAGTATTTAAAAACTTTTTTTATAAACTAATAGCTATTAATTTTATTATTACTTATAAATTAAAAACTTTTGCGTATATTATATATACTTTATAAGTATATATAAAGTTTATAATAATTTACTTAAAATAAATAAATTAAATATAATAAATTATACGTTTAATTAAACTTAATAATTAAAATATTAAGTTTATAATAAAATTTTTTATAATAAATATTTTATAAAACATTTATTACCGCTTTAAGTTTTTTAATAACTTTTTTTAAAAGTTTAATAATTAAATTAATTAAACTAATAATAAAAACTTTAAAAGCAACAATAAAAAAAACAACAAAAACTTAAATAAAGCTAAAAGTAATAATAATAATAAAAACTTTATTAAACTTTTTATAAAAAAAAAATTATATAACAATATTAATAATATTAACCTTTATAACATTATTTTTTAAGTAATTAATAACCCCTCGGAAAACTTTTTAATAAAATATATATTTTTTATTTATTTTATTAAAAAAAAAAAATAAGCTTATTAATAACCTTTAAATATATAATATTAAAAACACTTATAATATCTTTAATAGTAAAAATAATTATATTATTTATAAAAAACTTAAGCGATTAAACTTTATTGTTAACACTAGCGGTAACTCATTATAGCTTTTAAAAAAAACATTATAATACTTTATTTATATTATAAAAAAAAGTTTAACAGCAGCAGTATTTTTAAAATAATCACCCTTTAAAATATATTATATATTTTAAAATTTAACATTAATATAATATTAAAAACCTTTTACTTTAAATTTTAAAACACTATAAAAAACTTAAAGCTATATAATAATAAAAATACTTTTATTACTACTTTAAAATTTAAAGATATAAAGTTTTATTTTATATTAAAAAAACAAACATTAAAAATTATAATAAAGTTTTTATTAAACACTATTATTAACTATATAATTTTTAAGTTATATGTTTTATAAAATGAAAATAAACTTAAAAACTTATTAATTAATACCGAAAAAAAAGTTTTCACGAAAAAATTTAACTTTAAAAAAACCTTTAATAATAATTAATAATAACTACCACTAAATTAACTTATTAATTAACTTATTAAACTTATAAAATTAATTATGTTATAATATTAAAAACTAAGTTATATAAATTTTTCTTTGCTAAAAAAAACCGCTTAAATCGTTAAAAAATTATTAATTTTTAATTTTATTAACAAAAAAAACTTTTATTATAAAAAATACGCGCTAAACAAGATTATTAAATGCTATATTTTTAAAAAAATTAATTATTTTAAATAAGTTTTAAGCGTTATAATAAGCAATATTTTTATTTTTTAGCTATTTTTTATTAATCGAAAGCTTTATATATTAATTTTAATTAATAAAACCATTTATTACCGCTAAATTAAAATACTTAAAAATAAAAAAGCTAGTATTATATTTACTATTATTAAAAACGTTTTTAAAATCTTAAAAAATTATTATAAAAAATATTTTATTTATTTTTATTATAATAAAAAACTTAAAATCGTTAATAAATTATTTTAAAGCTAGCTCGTCTTAAAAAGTATTATTTTTAGCAAGTTTAGCTTTAATATTTATAAATAAAATAACTTAATAAAAAAATTTATTTAAATAATTTTTAATCGATTTTAAACTATTATTTAAAACTTAAAACTACTGCTATATTTTTAATATTATTTTTTGTTTTTTATAGTTAATTTAATTAATTATACCGTAGTTATAAATAAAAATATTACTTTATATTAAATATTATAAAATATATTAAAGCTTAAATTTATTTTTTATTAATTATATTTTACTTGCTATATTATTATTAAAACTTTTTATATAATTATTATTGCTTTAAAATCTCGTATTAAATTTTATAAGCTAATAAAACATGTTAAGCTTAAGTAAATAATATTAATAATTAGCCGTAAAACTTATTTAATATATATTAAAAGCCGCCGAATAATTATATAAATTATTACGGTTAAACTATTAAAAAAGCCTACAATTAAAATTATTTTTATTATCGAGGCCGCAAAAATAAAAAAGCTAAAAAACTTTAATAAAAATATTTAATATTAATTATTAATAAAAATATAAAGCAATTAAAATAATTTTTTTTTTATTATTAATAATAATTTTATTAAGTTATTAAGCTTAAAAAAAATAAATTTACTGTTAAAACAATAAAATAAACTTAATATTATAATAAAATTATTTTAATTATTATAAAAATTTAAAAATTAATATTAATAAATCGATAATTTATTTTTAAATATAAACTTTAAAAACTTTATAAAAATTAATACTTTTATAAATAATAACTTAATTTACGTAAACCACGCGGTTTAAAAAATTGTTTATATTATAATAGCTGCTTTAAAAAAGCTTAAAACTTTTTTATAAGCTTTAAAAACACTTAAAGCTAAAAATTAACTAAAGAGTAATAAAGCTAAACTTATTTAACTATTTAAATTAAGTGCTTTAAAATTTATTTTTTAAAAGTACGCACTAAAAAAGCTTATTAATAACTGTTTTATATTAAAATAAAAACTAAATAAATTAAGCCGAATAATTAAGTTTAAATTTAAATTTATTATTAAAAGCTTTAAATAAAAATTCGAAGTAAATTATTATAATATTTTCGCCGCTATAATAATACCTTTAACGTAATAAATATTATTAGCCCTTGCTATTATTAATAATTAAAAAATTAAATAAATTAATTTTATAAAAGTTTTTTTTAATAGCGACTTTATTAAACTTATTTATATACTACTTCTTAAATATTTATTAAAGCTTTTAAAAAACCTAGATTTTTTAAAGCTAATAATATTTTATAATTATAATATAAAAACCTTTTAAGTATTATAAGTTTTATAATCACTATATAAACTAAAACAAGCTTTTAAGTAATAATAAATTAAACTCTTTAAATTATTTAATAATTTAAGGTTTAATTTATTAATTAATAACGTTTTTATTTTTTATAATGTTTAATTAAAAACTTTTATAGTTATTTATATTAATAATTGCTTTTGTATAAGCTTTAATTATTAGTTTATTAAAACATTAAAAAAAAAAATTAATAACGTTTTTAGCATTAAAAATAAAAGTTTTGCCGCTTAGTTTTTAAGTGTTAAAATTAAAAAAAATAAAAAAAATCGCACTTTATATTTTTAATAGTTTTAATATATTAAACAAGCTTTAATTAAACTAAACTTATAAAATATTAAGCCCACTAAAATCTTTATTTAGTTTTTTATAATAAAAATAAAAAACTTTAATTAATTATTAAACCGTAATAACTATTAATATTATTAAGTAATAATTAATATTATTAATTACTTTATAATAATTTTTAGATTTAATATCGTTTTTTTTTGTTAATAGCTTACTATAAAATTTTAAAGCTTTTATAAAAACTATTTTTTAGTAGCTATAAGTTTTTTTAAATATTTTCGAGATATTAAAAACTTAATAATATATTTTCGCTTTAATAATATTAAACTTATAAATTATTATTTATTATTAACAAGTAATAATAACTACGTTAAATATTTAATAATAGCTAAATTTATTTAAGCTTATATAATTATAATAGCTAGTAGCGCTATTAATTAAAAATTAAAAAAAACTAGCTTAGTTATTTTATTTACTTTAAAAACTAAATATATAGCCTTTATTAAAGCTATTAAAAAAATATAATAGCTAAAAAACTTATTTAAAAAAATAAACTTTTTAGTTTTAAAACTTATAATTATTTTCGGTAATAATATAAAAACTATTATAATTATAAAAAACTTTAAATATCATTAATAAATAAAATATACCCTCGTTAAATTTTAATTTATTTAAAAAATATAAAAAACTAATAAAATTAATATTTATTATATTTTAATAAATAAAATATTAGCCGATAATTTAATAAAAGCTTTTATATTTATTAAGCAAGCTAAGTTTTAATAAATATTAAGCTTTATTAATGCTTTATTTAATAACGTTAAACTATTAACAATATTTAAAAAAACATTAAAAAATATAATAATTATTTTTAAGTTTAATCTTTAGCACTTTTAATAGTGCTAGCTAAAAAACGTTTATAATATTTTTTAAAACTATATAATAAACCACACTTTTATTATAAATATAGCTTTTTTTTTTTTTTTATTTTACATTATTTAAAAATTTTATTTATAAATATTAAACTTTTTTAAAAGTCGTAATTTTTATAAAAAAATAAAAGTACCGCTTATATTATTTTTTAATAATTTTTAAATTTATTTTTATATACGATAATAATAATATTTTTTAAAAGTATAATAAAACTTAAAAATTTAATGCTTTAAAAAAACAAGCTTTAAAAAATAATAAAAACATAATATAAGTTTAATTTTTTTGCTGCTATTATTTATAAAAAAACCTACGCTTAAAAATATAGTTTATTAAACACTTTTAAATAATAAAATAGCAAAAAAAAAAAAATTTAAAAATTTAACTATAATATTTATTAGTAATAGCCCGATTAAAAATCTTTAATAAACTAATAATTATAGCAGCAATAAATATTTAATTTATATAAATATAATTTTTTTTAAAATATTATTAATAATTATAAAATTATTTACTATATTAATTAATTAAAAATTAAAACTAAACTAAAAAATTTTTTTTAGTAATTTTTTAATATTAAAGCTTTAATAATTTTTTAATTTTTATAAAAGCCTTAAAAAAATATTAATTTTAAAGTTTTTTTTAAATATTTAACTATTAAAAATTAACGTTTTATTGTTTTTTTAATAGCTTTTAAAAAAATTAAAAAAACTAATATTTAAGCAGTAATAAATAATATTTTTAAAAAATAAACAAGTGTTATTTTCTTACGTAAATATAAAACTAAAAAAAATTTAAATAAATTATAAAACTCTTAAGTTTTATTATTATTATATAAATAATTAGTTTAATATTAATAATATTAGTTTTTTTTATTATTATTTATTATTTTTTTATTTTTTTATTATGGCTTTATTATTATTTTCATTAATAACTTTTTTAATATATTAATAATGTATTAATTTAATAAACTTTAACTTTATTACTTATAAAGTTATAAGCAGCTAAAAAACCATTTATTATTATAAACTTTTATTAAAAACTCGCTTTAAAGCTATATAATAAATTTATATACATTATTAAAAAACTAAAAAAATAATAATATAATATTTTATTAATTAATAATATAATTATTTATTTATTAATATTAATAATAATTAATTATTATATATTTTTATTATAATTTATTATATAAATTAAACACTTAAAATTTTTTTTAATAGTCGGTTTTTTTAATATAATTAATAATTTTAATTATTATATTCTTAAATTATTATAATAGCTTATATTATTATAATATATTTAATTAATAAAACTTATTTATAATTAATAATCATTATTAAAAATTTCGTTAAATCTTTAAAATTTTATTAATAAATTAATAATTTTTATTATTAATTTATATTAAATATAATAGCTTATAATACTTTTATTATTATTATATTTTTTGCGCAAATAAAAATAATTATTATTTATAATTTATATAATAATATATTTTATTATTTAAAGCTTTTTTATTTATTAAAAATTGCGTATATTTTATAAAAATATTATTAAAATAATTTATTATTTATTAATTAATTATTTTTAATATTTTAAAACCTTTATTATAATAAATATACGTGATTAACGTTATATATTTAATAATTATTTAATAATATAGTTGTTTTTAATAATAATATAATATAAAACTTAATATTTATTACGGTCGAAAATAATAAAGTTATAATAATATAAATCTATTAAAGTTTATTAAAATAATAGCTTTAATATTTAAAGTTTTTTATATATATTTTATAAAAAATTAAGCGTTGTTTATTTTATATACTCATTAATTTTACTTAAATTAAAAATATAGCTTAAAGAACTTTTATATAAGTTATACGTTTTTAAAAAAAAATTTATATAAAAAATCTAAAATTATAATTTATAAAATATATTTTTTAATAAGTTTTAAAAAAATTAAACTATTTATAATTTAAACACTTATAATATATTAATTAAAAAAACGTATTAAAATTAATTAATTAATTAAAAATATTATAAAAATATATATATTATTAATTAATAAAATATAAAATATAGTGTAGTATATTAATTAATTATATAGTTTATTTTATAAAAAATAATATATATATTATTTTAATAAAGATTATTTTATTAATGCTATTTTATTAAAAAATAGCGTACGTTATTTTAATAAAAATTACTTTAGAGTTATTAATTAATATATATAAACTAATTTATTATTATATATTTTATTAGCGCGGACTTTTTAATTAACGCACTTAATAAGCCTTAACAGCTATATTACTTTAAATAAAATATATTTTAATAAAGTTTATTTTACGCTTATTTTAAATAAATATTACTTTAATAAAAATTATTTTACGTTTATTACTTTAAAAAAAATATATTAATAGTTATATTTATTATAAAAAATTTTTAAAAAAAATTTTTTATTATAATTTATTTTTTATAGTGCACTTATAAAAATAAATAGTTTTATAAATGCTTACACTTATATAATTAAAAATTTTTTTTTTATTAAATTAATTAATATATTTAATTATTTTTTATATATTTATTTAATGACTTAAACTTTTATAAACAGCTTTATATTTTATTATAATTTATTAAGTGTTGTTTTATATAATAGTGTTTATATAACTTATTATTATAAACCCACTTTTAATAAAAATAGTTTTTTAATTAAAATTATTAATATTATAGCTTTATTATTAAAAACTATATATTAAATAATATATAAATAAACTTTAATATTAAATTAAATTATTAAGCTTAAAAAAATAAATAATATATTTAATAAACGTTATAAAATAAAAAATAAACGATTTTAGCTTAAAGGTATATTTTTTTTTAAAAAAAAAAATTTTTTTTAAGTCGCTAAAAAAAATAATAGTTTAATAAAGCAAAAAAATAATAAAAATAATAGTTATTACGCAAAAACACTTAAGCGCGCGCGCTATTATAATATATACGGCAATATTAATTATAACGCGCGAACTTATATAATAAATATAAAAACATTTAATAAAAAAATTTTTAATTAATTTAAATTGTTTTAAATATATTATAGTTATTTTTTTTAAAATATAATTAAAATAGTTTTTAAAAACTAGTTTATATTTTAATAAAGTTTATATTTTAATAAATTATATTATATAATAATAAAATATATTATAATATTTATTATTATTATTATTATTAAATAATTTATTATATTGCCGTAAAATAACGCGGTTTTTTTATATATATATATTTATAAATAAAACTATATAAAAATTAAATAAAAACTTTATATTATATATTATTTATTATTTAAATATTTTTTATTTTTATAAAAACTAGTTTTTATTATTTAATTAACCGATAAAAAATAAAATAAAATTAAAATAAAAAAAATCTTTTTTAAAAGTTTTTATAGCTTTTATTTTTTAAAAAATTATAGCAAGTTTATTTTTTTATTTAAATGTATTTTTAGCAAGGTTTTTTTAACCTTGCTGCAGTATTTTTTTTTTTTTTTTTTTTTTATTACTTTATTATATATAGCTATTTTATTAATATTTATTAATTATTTTATAATAAAGCCTATTATTTTAAAGTTTTTTATAATAATTTTTAAGTTTTTATTATTAAACAATAAATTATTTATTAAGTTTTTAATTAAAATATTTTTTTTTTTTTAAAAGTTTATATTTAAAAATAATATATTAAAATATTTTTTTTTTTTTTTGCGCACTTATAAAGCAAGGTTAAAAACTCAAGAACTTTTTTTTTATATAAAAATATTTTTAGTTTTATTTTTCCGGTATAAATTTAAATAATTAACGCTGTTTTATATTTTAATAAACTTTTATATTTTTTAAATATATTATTTTTATTAAGCTTTTATTTAATTAAAACTAAATAATTATATTTTATTTTAATATAATATTAATAATTTTTTTATTTTTTTTAAAATGTTTTTTTAAGTTTTTGTTTTTTTAATTATTTTTTTTACTAGTAGTTTAATTTTACGAGGTTATTATTAATAAAAACTATTTTTTTTAAAAGCTTATTTTTAATTTAAGCTTTAGTTTTTTTTTTTTTTACTGCTTGCAGTATTATTTTTATTTTATTTATAGCTTTATTAATAATTTTATTATAAATTATATTATATAGTTAATTTTTATTTACTGCGGTTTTATTATTAAAATATAAATTTATTAATAAAATTTTTAGCTTAATTTTTAAATATTTTATAAAAATAGTTTTAAAAGCGCTAATTATTTATTTAAAATATTTATTTTAAATAGTTATTAAAACGTTAATAATATTTTATATTTTATTTTTTTTAGAAAGTTTATATTATATTATTATATTATATATTAACGTGCTATAAATTATTGCCGAGTAAACCTACTTTACTTTAAATATATTATTGCTTTATATTAAGTTTTATAGTTTAATTATTATATATATTTAAATATTAAGTTTTTTTTTAAGTTTAATTAAATATTTTTTTTATTTTATATTTTTATTAAATTATATATTTAAAAATTTTATGTTTTTAATTAGTTTAATTATAGCGCTAAAAAAATAAATTATTTATATAAGCGCTATTTTATTATTAAAAAAATATATTAATTTATTTTTTTAAAGCGTAAATTTTATATTATATTTTACGGCTTAATTTTTATATATTTTTTATATTGCTTTTAATATTTTATAGTTTTAATTAATATTTAAATTTATTATTAAAAAGTTAATATTATTAATAAAACTAGCTATAATTAGTTTTTTATATATTATAAACTTTTTATAAAGCGTTAAAATATATAAAAAAAAAAATAAAAAAAAAAAAAAAAAACCTTTAAAGCACTTTTATTTTTAAAGTTATTAATTATAACGTTTTTTTATTAAAGTAAAATTATATTAATTTATTTAAAATAAATAAATAAACTTATATTATAACTTATAAAAAAAAACTTTTTTATTAAAAAATATAAATTATTTATTTTTTATTAATTATATTAAAAACTTTTATAATATTTAATTATAATAAAAATATAGTGCTTTTTTTATTTATAATTATTTTAATTACTTTAATTATTAATTTTATAGCCGCGTTTATAAACTTATATTTTTTATTGTTTATTTAATTATTTAATAATAAGTTTTTATTTTTAGCTATTTTTATTATATAATAGCATAGTTTTTTTTTAAAGATTTTATTTATTATATTAATAAACGTAATTAATTTTTATTTTTTAATTATTTTTTTAACTTTTTTTAACTTGCTTAATTTAAAAATTATTATTATTTTTATATTTTTAAATTTTATTAAATAATATTTTAATAAAAAATTAGCTATATATAGTATAGCTATTTTTTTTATTAAAATAAATCTACAAATTTTAAAAAATTTATTAAATAATAAGTTTTTTTTTAAAATTTTTTAAAAAACTAATATTTAAATTAATATTGCTATATTTTTTTTATTTATAAACATGTTTATTTTAAATCTTTAATAGCTATTATATATTAATTTTTTAATTAATATATTAATTAAATTTATAAATAATATTAAAAAAAAAACGTTTTATTAATAAAATTATTTTATTTTTAAAAATAATTATATTTACTAGTTTATTTTTTATTTTATTTAATAATAAAATTATTATTATTTTAAAGGCCGGTTTATATATTAATTTAGTTTATTTAATTAAGCTTTAAAATATTTTTAAATTTTTTAAAGTTTTTATAAATGTTTTTTTTTAGCTGCGTTTTTAAGTTTTAACTACTTTATTAATAAACGCTTGTTTTTTTTTTTTAAGTTTAAGCTATATTATTATAATTTTTTTAGTTTAAAATTTTTTATAAGCTTGTTTTGCTTTTTTTTTTGCTTTTTTAACCTTTATAAATTATTAAATAAATATTTAATAATTTTTATTTAATATTTTTTTAAACGCTGCTTTATTTATTACTTTTATAAATTATTTAATTAATCGGTCGAAAATTATATTTAGCTTATTAATTATATATAAAATATTTATATTTATAATAATTATTATTATTTCGGCTGCTGTTTTTTTTTTATTTAATTTTAGCTAGTTTTATTTTTTTATTTTATAGCTATAGTTTTTTAAGTTTATATTTATATTAACAATTATTTAAATAATTTTATAATTAAAGCTTAATTATTTAAAGTTTTTTTAATATATTACTATTAAGTTATTAATAGTTTATATTAAGTTTATTATTAAGTTTTTTTATTTTTAACAGGTTTTAATTATTTTATTTTACGAAATAGCTAATATTAAGTTTTAGCTTGCCGTAAATTTTAAAAATTTTTTAACTTTTTAGCTTTTATAACTTTTTAAGTTTTATAAAAAATAATATAAATTAAAGTTTTTTATAAATATATATTATTTAATTAATTAACTTTTATTTTTAATAGTTTAAATAAAGTTTTTTTTTTTTTTTTTTTTTAGTTTAACAAATAAATTAATTATATAATTATTGTTTAATTTTTATTATTTATTATTATTTTTGCTTAATTTTTTTTATATTTTTTATTTAACGATTTTATTATTATTTTTTTGTTTATATATAAAGCAGCTTTTTTATTTATTTAAATTATTTAATATTTATATTTTTTTAAACAATAAATATTATTATATTTATTAACCGGGGGTTTTTAAATTATTAAATAATTAAAGCTATTATTTAATAATATTTTCGCTGCGTTATTTTTAAAGCTTATTATATTTTAAAAAATAATATTATACTTTATTATATAAATAAAAAAATAGTTTTACTAAAATTATTTATGCGTTGTTTTTTCGCCGGTAATTTAATATTATTTAACTTAGCAAAAGCTAAGGCCGATAATATTTAAATTTTATTATTTAAAATTATTTTATTAATTATTGCTGATTTTTTTACGTTTTAAAAACTTTTAAGTCGTAAAACATATATTATTTTTGTTTTTTTTTTTGTTTTATTTTTTTTTTATATAACTTGTTTTACGCAGTATAATTATTATTATAGTTAATATATTTTTTTTTAGCTTTTATTTTTTTAATTAAATATTTATTTTTATTATTTTTATATTTTAAAGCTGCGCAGTAGCCGCACTTAATATTTTTTAAGTAAAATTTAATTATATATTTATATTTATAATAGTTAAAATATTAAATAACCTTAAGTTTTTTTATAAAAAACTTATAGTTAAATAATTAAGTTTTTTATATAAAACTATTATTATATATTGCTTTAATTATTTATATACTGCCGACATAAATTATAATAGCCGTAAATTTTATTTTTTTATTTTTAAATATTATTTTTTTATATCGCGTAATTTTAAAGTATTTATTACGTAATATTTTTAATAAGTTTTTATTTATATATATTTTATATATTTATTTTATTAAAACGTTTTTTATAATAATTACTACGTTTTTATTTTATAGTTTTATTTTATTATTAAATATTTTAATAATTTATTTTTTATTATTTATGTTTTTTAAAACTATATTTTTAAATATAATAATAATATTATTATTATTAAGCTTTTTAGCCGTAATTATATTATTACTTATTAAGGCTATATTTATAGCTTTAATAATATTTACTAGTGTTTTTTTTTTTAGGTTTTTTAATTATTTTTTTATTTTAACCAAGATTTTTTTAGTTTTTTTTATTAATATTACTTTATTAATATAGCTTAACTACGTGGCTATAATTATTTAAGCTTAATTTTTTATTAAATTTATTATTATATTTATAGTTAAAGTTTATTTAATTGTTTTTTAAATAACTTTATTAAGGTCGCGGTATATAATTAACTTGTTAAAGTTTATTTATTTTACTGCTTTATTAATTATATTAACTTATTTTTTTAAAAAGCGTATTAGCTGCTTTTTTTTCGCGTTTTTTTAAAAAAAAAGTTTTTTTTTTATTTTATTATTTATTAATAGCTGCAGTATAAATTTAATTAATTTATTAATTATTTTAAATAAATTTTTATATTTATTAGCTATATATTTTTTATTAAAGCGCAGCTAAGTTGCGGTTATATTAATAATAAATTATAGTTAATTTTATATCGCGTTTTTTATAAATAAATTATTAATTATTATTTACGTGTTATTTACCTCGTTTATTATTTATAACATTAATATAACTTTTTTATTAAATATAAATAATATTTTTAAATTTAATAATTATAATTGTTTAATAATAACACTTAAATTTATAAAATTATAATTAAATTCTTAAAATTCTTTTTTTTTTAATATTTATTATTAAAACGTTTAAATAACGCTAAAATATTTATTAATATTATTTTAAAAATTAAATTAATTTTTTTAAAATATTTTTATTTAGTTTAACGTTATATTAAATATTATATTATTTATATAGTTTTATAAAAATATTAAAAATATTATTAACAGCAGGTTTTTAAGTTTTTTAATATATATAAGTAATACGGACGGCTAGGGGGTGGGCTAGCCACCAGGCTAGCCACACTATTCTAGCCACCCTAGCTATATATATTAAATATAAATAATGGCATATAACGTTAGGTTAATTAAATATATTAATTAAGCGTATTATTTCTGTTAAGTAAACGCGACTAGTAGGCTACGTAAAATTTATATAAAAGCCTTTGTTTTTTTAACATAGGTTTACCCTAAAATACCCGTTTAGCCGATATTTTAGCTTAAAATATAACCCCTTATATTTAACACACCCTTTTAGAAAGCGCCTTTTAAAGAATGTTTTCTATAAACACCTTTTATATAAACTTTAAATATTCTTTTTAAATAAAAATACTTTCGCAGTTATTCTGTTATTTATATATTAAACTCTTTTTTTTTTAGCGAGTTTTTAAGTATTTTTTATTTCTTTTTTAGTATTTTTTTAAGTTATCGATATTTTTAAATATTTTTAATATCTATAAAGTTAAGCTATTTTAAAAAAGTGTTCTATTTGTTTTTAAGAAGTACTTTTATTAATTTATCGGCAATTATATCGGTAGTAAAAATATATTTAACTTGTAAAGTTTTATTAAAAACTTCTTGTTATAGCTAATGATTATAAATATTAATATAGCGTAGTTTTATTTATAATATAGTAATATTTTTTATAATTAGTTTAATCGTCTGTTAATTATTGCATTAAATTTAAATCTATTAATTATTTAAAGTAACTTTTAATTTTTTAATTAACCGGCTAATAAATATTGCTTTTTTAAAAGCTTAAGCTAATACTAGAAGTTTAGCCTCGGTTGTAAAGGTTATTATAATGTTTTGCTTATTAGCTTTTTATTTAATAACTCCTTTAAATAGTTTTATTATATATGTTTGCGAACTTTTGCGGTCGAAAGTATTATCGGTAAATAAGAAATTGTTTACGACGATAAACTTATTTTTATCTTTAAATTATAACGCGTAGTATTAAATGGTCTTAAGGTAAAATAATAATCGATTAATAAAATTGTAGTATTTTAGTTCTAGATTTAAGTTAAATTATAATAATTAAAATATTCCGAAAGCAATATTAAGTTAAATAATTATAGCTTTATATATAATTAAACTTATTTTTTTTTAATAGCAATAAATCTTTTGTTGTATAGCTAGTTTATTATAAAAATTAAGTTCTTTTGCTTTTATTAAAGTATATGCTTTAAAAACAAATTTATTTTTAAACTTAATAATTTTTTTAATATATAAAAATTATAACAGCTAAATTAAACTTTTTTTGTAATCTTAAATTATTTTTACGCCGAAAAACCATAAAAGGTTATCTTTACTAATTATTTAATAGCAGCGTTTTAATTTAATAATTGTTTATTAAGTAATAGCTTCTTTAAACTATTAATAAACTAGAATAATATTGTTTATATATATAAAAATAAAAACCTTTTGTTTAATATAATAATATAGCTTATAAAAAACTATTTAGTAGTTTATTAATTTTAAAAATTTAGTTAATTTTTGCTGCTAAAAAAGCAAAAACTTTCAAAGGCTATATAGCGCCTAAAAAAGTCTAAAAAAGGTTTAAAGTTTACGGTAGCTTAAAAGTATACATATATAAATTTTCTTGTTAAATTTCGCATTAATAAAAATATTTATAATATTATACTGCTTTAGTTTTAGATTAAACTTAATTATAATAGCTATAAAAATTTAAAATAATTTACCTGCAAAAATAAATACGTATATATTTTTTTTTTCGTTAGTTAGCTGTTAGTTTTCTCGAATAATAAGTCTAGCTTTATATTTTTAATAAAAACCATGCTTGTTAAACTTATAAATATATACTTATATATAATCTAAAGTCAATTTTCTATAAATAATACGTATATTAACTTCTTCTTAGGTATTTATATTTTTATGGCTTTAAAAATATAATTTTTCGGCCTGCTTAAAGTATTCGCTTATAAAATAAGTACTAAAATCTTTATGCTACTTAAAAAATAAAGAAAAGTCTCGGCAATAAATTTTAAATTTAGTTTAAAACAGCTTTATTAAGTCTAACTTTTAAAGTGCTAAAGCATTTTCTAGAATAAATTTAAGTAGAGGCGCTTAAAGCTGCACTTTTAAAATAAATTTAAGTAAAAGCGCTTAAAGCTATATTTTTAAAATAGATTTATATAAAGGCGTTTAAAGCTATACTTTTGCAAAAAATATAGGTTTTTTGTTTTAAATAAATTTAATAGTACTATTAAAATAGCTTAAAGATTTTTTTAAAAACCTAGCTTTATTAGCTTTACTTATTAGTATGCCGTGCTATAACTCTACGGTTGCTAGGCGTTTTATATTAAACATAGCTTTTTAGCAACTTTTACGTGCTATAACTTTAGAAAAAATTATTTAAAAACTTCCTTTAAACCTTAAAGTAAAATCAGGCGATCCGGTAGTTTTATTAAAATTTTTTTTTTAGCTAGCTTTTTTAATTATAGCGCTAAAAAAAGCATAATAAGCAAGAAATTTAGAAAAAGTAGAGTATAAAATAAAAATTACCTTAGTATATAGTTAATTAAACTATAATAGTAAGTTTTTATCTCGATTTATGTTTTTATTAATATTTTTATTTTTTGCTTTTTTAGCAGAATTAATTAATATGTATACCTCTTAGTCCTTATATAAATTAATAAAGTTCTACTAAGCAGTTTTTAAATAAAATTAATAAATGATTTTAGCTAGTAAAGCCTTAAACTTTTTATTAATAGTTTTTAAAAAGTTGTTTTTTAAAAAATTAATATCTTTTAAAAAAATTATATTTTTATTAAATATAATATTTCTAGTTATAATAACTTTATTAGCTTTTAGTAACTAAATATAGTAAGTAATAAATAATTAATATTTAATTAAATATTTAATTTAAGCTTTTAAATCAAGCTTTTTTCTTTTATTTGTTTTTAACTATGCTGTTAATATTATAGCGAAAGCTTTATATCTATAAACCTTTAAGTATAATAATATAAGTACTTTATTTTTTTTAATAATACTGTCTTATATTTAAAAGTAAATATAAAATTTTTTATATAAAGTTTTCTAGTTATAAATATATTTAAAAGTATAATTATAAAAGTATACAGCAGCTTTAACGATTTTTACCTAGAAATAAGTCGGCAACTTTAATTTATTTTTTATAAATTATGCTTTTTCTTTAATTATACTCCCTAACTTTTTAGCTTTTTTATTAAATGCTTAAGTGTTAAAAAAAAACATTTTAAAAGTAATTTTTTTTACTGTTTAAAAATGCTAAGCAAGTTTAAAAATACTTTTTATATTTATTATTATTTTGTTATTATATTTTATTATTAAAACCTTAGTTTTATAATAATCTTTTATATATTTTATTAAGTATATAAATATAATTTTAATAAATAAATATGTTCGGTTGTATAAATAATAGTTAAAAGTAAAGCTAGAGTATTAATCAGTAATAAATATTATATATTATTTTTTGTTTTTATTTTTTTTAAAGTTTTTATAATTATAAAAATCGATTGCTAGTTATACACTAGCCGCTATTAGCTTTTTTTATAGTTATTTATTAATTTAACGTTTAATTTTTAATATTTTATATATGTTGCACTAAATAGTTTTTATTTTATTACTTTTATTAAAAGCTTAGCAAATCTTTACTTTTTAAAATAAAGTTATTAAATATTATATTGTTTTAAGTTTTAGGTAACCTATTTTAAAATATTATTTAAACAGGTCTTTTTTTAAAATTAGCTTCTTTATATATAAATTAAATTTATTTTACCGTGTATAAAAAACAGATCTTTAAAATAAAAGTAGAAGATATTTTAAAATAAATTAATTAAATTGATCTTATAAACAATATAATATTAAACTATTTTTTTATTATAAAAGGTTTATAAATAGCTTATTATTTTACTAGTATTTTAACTAGTTAAAAACTCGAAATAATATTAAATTAATAGCTATTATAAAATAAAATGCTATATTATATAGTCGGAGAACTTTTAGTTTTTTAAGTCTTTAAACTCGGACGTTAATTTTTTTAAAACTTTTAATTAAAATAACTCCGTTTTCTGCGTATATTATGTTATTTAAGTTAACTTTTTTAAAATTTAAAAACTTGCTAATTTTATTAAATATATATATTATAATGCCTGAATTTAAAATTATAAAGTTCTTTAATTTATAAATTATTTTTATTTTATTTTTAGCTATAAACGCTGTTTAAGCTAGCTTTTTTAATAATTAGTCGGTATTAAGTTCGGCTTTTTTTTATTTTGTTTTTTTTTTTTGAATTTATTTAATTTTTTTTAAAAGTTTTAAATTAAACTTTAGCAGTCGTAAAACTATTTTTTAAACCGTTTTGTTTAAAGTAAAATCTTCGCCTGCTAATTTTAGAAAAGCATACTAGTATTTATTTAGTAAATAATTTTAAGTGCATAGCTTATAATCTATATTTTTATTATTAATATTTACTTAAAAACGCTTAGCTTTTATATTTTTGCTACGTTCTCGTAATTTTTTGCTATAATTGCCGCCTTTGCTTTTACCTGTTAGTTTTAGATATTTTAAAGCTTTTTTTATTTTAATTATATTATTTGCTTTTTCGGTATCTTTAAAATTATAAAAGCTTTTTTTATAAAGTTTTTTTTTAAATAGTTTATTTTAGATTAATAGTTTAATGCTTGCTTTATCGCATAAATCTGCTGCGATCGCAGTATAGTCTAAAGTTTTATTTTTAATTTTTTATTAATTAAACTATTAAAAAACTATTATTTATTTTTAATAACTTTTTTTAAGGCTTTTTTTAAGTCGGTAGTAATATTATATAATTTTAAAAAATCTGTTGCTTTATATTTTACTGCTAAAGCTAGCTTTTTTTTTTATTTAATTGCTTAAATTTTTAAGTTTTTCGGTAGTTATTTCGCACTATTATCGATAAATAATTTATAGTTTAGCCTTGCTTAATATATTAAACTTTTTTTTAAGTGTGCTTTAATAATATAAAGCTTATCGTATTATATATTAAGTATGTTTATAAATTTTAGCAGTATATTTTTATAGTTTTAAAATACCGTTTTAAAAATCTAGTTTTTTAACTAATTAATAATTTTAACTTAATCGGTATATTCGCGTATTTTTATATTATAATTATTTAAGTTTATATTATACGCGGTTTGTTTAAAAGTTATTATTTTAGTTATACTTCGCGGAAGTTTTAAGTTTATCGTTTTATAATCTACCGTTAAAAAAAACCTTGTAGATAATACTAGTATATTTGCTACCCTTGGATAATTTTTAACTTTAGGCATTATAAGTTATTTTAGCTATAGTATTCTTATATCTAGGTCTAGAGTAATATAATCTTATAAGTCTAGGCTAACTGCCTTGCTTTTAAGCTTTCTGTCTTATAAGTAAAAATTATTTAAGTGTTTTAACGTAATTTTCGCGTTTTAATTAGTTAATTTCTGCATACTAATTATTTAACTAGGCTAGTAGCTTGTTTAATAATAGTTAATTATAACAATAAGACTTTTAATTATTAAATATAAATAATAATATATAACGTTAGGTTAATTAAATATATTAATTAAGCGTGTTATTTTTGTTAAGTAAACACGACTAGTAGGCTACGCAGAATTTATATGAGGGCCCCTGTCTCCTTAACATAGGTCTACCCTGAGATACCTGTTTGGCCGATATTCTGGCTTAAGATATAACCCCTTATATCTGACAACATGGCTAGCCCTGTATATAGCCTGGCCATTTTAGCTAGCCGTAGCCTACCTAACTTACCAACCTTAATATTAACCACTATACCAGACATATTATTTAGTAGCTTTCGCGCCCTTTTAAACTATTGTGTTAAATGGTGCCTTCTACTTGGTAATTCGACTGGGGCCAGGGCACCCGAGTCGAATACCTCCTTTAACCGCTGATCGCGTTGCCTCTCGTTATCTCGCTGTCTTTTAAGGTCAAAAAGAAATTCGCTGTTCGCGCGGCATACGGCCAGCCCAGCAAACGCCTAGTATACAGCCCACCAAACGGCCGTCACCTTTAACAGCCTACGCAACAGCCTTTCCAACAGCCAGCCAACCAGGCTACGTACGGCTAGGTTAGCCAGTCGACCTTTTCAGGCCCTGGCAGTCGACCTACCTACGCAGCCAACAGCTTTTCCAACAGCCTGGCCAACAGCCTATTCAGCACCTAATACGACGCCTTCACTGGCAGCTCGTCCCAAAAACAGCCCCTCACCCACTCGCAACTAGGTGAACTTGGGTAGCCTAGTTGTGCCCTTGCCATGGCAGGCCAGTCGACCTACCTACGCAGTCAGCCAGGCTACGTACGACCAGGTCAGCCAGCCAGCCTACGCAATACAGACCTTTCGAATTCCGACTCTGCAATACGGTGGCATACGCCGAACTTGGGTAGGCGTATGCTGCAGTCAAGCGAACTTTTGGTGACAGTACTGCAGCCGTACTGCCAGAGACGCCGGAATACAGCCTTTCGACCTAGCCACTCGCGAAAGCTATTCAGACTACCTGGCCAACAGCCCTTCGTCTAGCCCACGCGCGAAAGGCTGACCTAGCCAGACCTACCCATACCAAGTCAGTCAGGCTACGTACAGCCAAGTCAGCCAGTCGACCTAGCCACCCAGGCCCAGCCAGTCAAGCAGGCTACGCGCAGGCAATTCGAATACAGCCATACAGCCTACGTACGTACAGGTAGTAGGAAGGATAGATATTTGGATAGCCTGCTGGACCTACTGAGGGCAGTAGGGCTTTATTGTTGTCCCGGCACTTGATACGGACGGCTAGGGGGTGGGCTAGCCACCAGGCTAGCCACACTGCCCTAGCCACCCTAGCCACATGGCTAGCCCTGTATATAGCCTGGCCATTCTGGCCAGCCGTAGCCTACCTGACTTACCAACCTTAATATTAACCACCATACCAGACATACTATTCAGTAGCCTTCGCGCCCCTCTGAACTATCGTGTCAATAAGCCGCGTTTTTAATATTTTTATAGTTTAATAAATATTTAAAATTAATAAAGCGCAGGTTTTTAAAAATTTATTTAATATTTTATTAATATTAAACGTTTTATTTAATAATTTTTTAATAAATTTTAGTTTTTTTTTAATAAAAAAAATAATTATTTAAATTATTAAATAATAAATAATTATATTTAAGTTAGCAAACTTATAATTAAAATTAATTTTTATTAATTTATAATATTATAACTTAAAATTAATAACTTATTTTTTTTTTATTAATATAATTTTTAATATATAAATTTTTAATTTATTATAAATAATTTTATAATAAATATTTTTATTAGTTTTATTTTTTAATTTTAATTTATTTTAAATAATATAGCCGTAAATTAAAATATATTATTATATAGCCGCAATATATATATTTTTACGATTTAAATATTTAGTTTTTAAAAAATATAAAAAATATTATATTAATAAAATTTAACGCTTATATATTATTATTAAATAAAATAATAAAAAAAAAACTAAAAAAAAAAAAATTTTATAATATTATTTTTTTAATATAAATAAAAAAATTAAAATTATTATTAAAAAATAACGCTGCTATAAATTAATATTTAAGAATTAAAATATAAATATATTTAATCGCGTTTATTATTAAAATTATTTTTATAGTTTATATTTTTTTAAAAATATATATTTTAAATATTTTAATATAAAAATATTAAAATTTAAGCTATTATAAAATAACCACTTTTTTTTTTTTTTTTAAATATTATAAAACAATTATTATTATTTTTATTTAATTTTTTAATTAATTAACTTATTTATTTTTTATATATTTTAATAAATAAATTATTATTATTATTTTTATTATATTTTTAAGCGTTTTAATTATTATTTAATAATTTAATATTTTTTTTTATTATTTTTTTTACGTTTTAAATTTTATTTATTTTATTAATATAAACTCGATTTTTTTTGCTTAAATTATTTAAATTTTTAAAATTTTTTATTTAATTATAATATAAAGTGCTAGCTTTTTATTATTTTTTATATTATTTTTTATAATTAATATATTTTTTATAATTATATTTTATTATTATAGCTATAAGTTTTTAAACTATAAATTAAATCGTTAAATAAATAATAAATTTAATATTATTATTTTGTTGTTTTATTATTATTTATTTAAAAATAATAAATTTTATAAAATTTATATTATATTTAATAATAATATTAATTATTTTATAGCTAAAAAAAAAATAATAAAAAAAACTTTAGATTTTTTTATAATATTATTTTAAATAATTTTTAAAGTTTTTTTAGCTTTAATAAATTAAATATTATTTTAAGTTTAAATAAATTTAAAAATATTT
>MU389888.1:0-22488 GCA_022578765.1 Xylaria sp. FL0933
TAATTATTATATATATTTAAATATTAAGTTTTTTTTTAAGTTTAATTAAATATTTTTTTTATTTTATATTTTTATTAAATTATATATTTAAAAACCTTGCGCTATTAATTAATTTAATTATAGCGCTAAAAAAATAAATTATTTATATAAATATTATTTTATTATTAAAAAAATATATTAATTTATTTTTTTAAAACATAAATTTTATATTATATTTTATAATTTAATTTTTATATATTTTTTATATTATTTTTAATATTTTATAGTTTTAATTAATATTTAAATTTTTTATTAAAAAATTAATATTATTAATAAAACTAGCAATAATTAATTTTTTATACGCAGCTAAATTTTTATAAAGCGTTAAAATATATATAAAAAAAAAAATAAAAAAAAAAACTTTTAAAATATTTTTATTTTTAAAGTTATTAATTATAATATTTTTTTATTAAAATATAATTATATTAATTTATTTAAAATAAATAAATAAATTTATATTATAATTTATAAAAAAAAACTTTTTTATTAAAAAATATAAATTATTTATTTTTTATTAATTATATTAAAAGTTTTTATAATATTTAATTATAATAAAAATATAATATTTATTTTATTTATAATTATTTTAGCCGCTTTAACTATTAGTTTTATAGCCGCGTTAATAAATTTATATTTTTTATTATTTATTTAATTATTTAATAATAAATTTTTATTTTCGGTTATTTTTATTATATAATAATATTTTTTTTTAAAGATTTTATTTATTATATTAATAAACGCAATTAATTTTTATTTTTTAATTATTTTTTTAAATTTTTTTAGCTTATTTAATTTAAAAATTATTATTATTTTTATTTTTTTAAACTTTATTAAATAATATTTTAATAAAAAATTAGCCGTATATAATATAGTTATTTTTTTTATTAAAATAAGTTTATAAGCTTTAAAAAATTTATTAAATAATAATTTTTTTTTTAAAGCTTTTTAAAAAACTAACGTTTATATTAATATTATTATATTTTTTTCGCTTATAAATACATTAATTTTAAATTTTTAATAATTATTATATATTAGTTTTTTAATTAATATATTAATTAAATTTATTAATAATATTAAAAAAAATTATTTTATTAAAAAAACTATTTTATTTTTAAAAATAATTACGTTTATTAGTTTATTTTTTATTTTATTTAATAAAAAAATTACTGCTATTTTAAAAACTAGTTTATATATTAACTTAGTTTATTTAATTAAACTTTAAAGCGTTTTTAAGTTTTTTAAAGCTTTCGCGAATATTTTTTTTTAATTATATTTTTAAGTTTTAATTATTTTATTAATAAATGCTTGTTTTTTTTTTAAATTTAAACTATATTATTATAATTTTTTCGGTTTAAAATTTTTTATAAACTTGTTTTTTTTTTTTTTTTTTTAACCTTTATAAACTATTAAATAAATACTCGATAATTTTTATTTAACGTTTTTTTAAACGCTACTTTATTTATTATTTTTATAAATTATTTAATTAATCGATTAAAAATTATATTTAGTTTATTAATTATACGTAAAATATTTATATTTATAATATTTATTATTGCTTTAATTATTATTATTTTTTTATTTAATTTAAATTAATTTTATTTTTTTATTTTATAATTATAAATTTTTAAATTTATATTTATATTAATAATTATTTAAATAACCTTATAATTAAAGTTTAATTATTTAAAAAAATTTTAATATATTATTATTAAATTATTAATAATTTATATTAAATTTATTATTAAATTTTTATATTTTTAATAAGTTTTAATTATTTTATTTAAAAAAATAATTAATATTAAATTTTAGTTTATTATAAATTTTAAAAAGTTTTTAATTTTTTAATTTTTATAATTTTTTAAGTTTTAAAAAAAATAATATAAATTAAAATTTTTTATAAATATATATTATTTAATTAGCTAGCTTTTATTTTTAATAATTTAAATAAAGTTTTATTATTATTTTTTTTTAGTTTAATAAATAAATCGATTATATAATTATTGCTTAATTTTTACTGCTTATTATTATTTTTATTTAATTTTTTTTATATTTTTTATTTAATAACTTTATTATTATTTTTTTATTTATATATAAAACAGCTTTTTTTTTATTTAAATTATTTAATATTTATATTTTTTTTAATAGTAAATATTATTATATTTATTAATTAAAAGTTTTTAAATCGTTAAATAATTAAAACTATTATTTAATAATATTTTTATTATATTATTTTTAAAGCTTATTATATTTTAAAAAATAATATTATATTTTATTATATAAACTAAAAAATAATTTTGCTAAAATTACTTATGCGTTATTTTTTCGTTAATAAATTAATATTATTTAATTTAATAAAAACTAAAGCTAATAATATTTAAATTTTATTTTTTAAAATTATTTTATTAATTATTATTAATTTTTTCGCGTTTTAAAAACTTTTAAATTATAAAATATATATTATTTTTATTTTTTTTTTACTTTATTTTTTTTTATATAATTTATTTTACGTAGTATAATTATTATTATAATTAATATATATTTTTTTAACTTTTATTTTTTTAACCGAGTATTTATTTTTATTATTTTTATACTTTAAAACTATATAATAATTATATTTAATATTTTTTAAGTAAAATTTAATTATATGCTTATATTTATAATAATTAAAATATTAAATAACTTTAAAATTTTTTATAAAAAATTTATAATTAAATAATTAAACTTTTTATATAAAATTATTATTATATATTATTTTAATTATTTATATATTATTAATATAAATTATTATAGTTATAAATTTTATTTTTTTATTTTTAAATATTATTTTTTTATATTATATAATCTTAAAATATTTATTATATAATATTTTTAATAATTTTTTATTTATATATATTTTATATATTTATTTTATTAAAACATTTTTTATTATAATTATTATGTTTTTATTTTATAGCTTTATTTTATTACCGAATATTTTAATAATTTATTTTTTATTGTTTATGTTTTTTAAAACCACGTTTTTAAATATAATAATAATATTATTATTATTAAGTTTTTTAATTATAATTATATTATTATTTATTAAAGCTATATTTATAGTTTTAATAATATTTATTAATATTTTTTTTTTAAGTTTTTTAATTATTTTTTTATTTTAATTAAAAATTTTTTAATTTTTTTTTTTAATATTATTTTATTAATATAGCTTAATTATATAGCTATAATTATTTAAACTTAATTTTTTATTAAATTTATTATTATATTTATAATTAAAACTTTTTTAATTATTTTTTATATAACTTTATTAAAATTATAATATATAATTAATTTATTAAAGTTTGTTTATTTTGCTGTTTTATTAATTATATTAATTTATTTTTTTAAAAAACGCATTAATTATTTTTTTTCGCGTTTTTAAAAAAAAAAAAAAAATTTTTCGTTTTATTATTTATTAATAACTATAATACAAGTTTAATTAATTTATTAATTATTTTAAATAAACTTTTATATTTATTAATTATATATTTTTTATTAAAGCGTAATTAAGTCGCGGTAATATTAATAATAAATTATAGTTAATTTTATATCGCGTTTTTTATAAATAAATTATTAATTATTATTTACGTATTATTTATTTTATTTATTATTTATAACATTAATATAACTTTTTTATTAAATATAAATAATATTTTTAAATTTAATAGTTATAATTATTTAATAATAATAATTAAATTTATAAAATTATAATTAAATTTTTAAAAAACTTTTATAAATTTAAAAACTTTATAAATATTTTAATAAATAATAAACTTTAGTTATAATTAATTAATTATTAACGCTAGTAAAAAATATTATAATAATATAAATAAATAAAAAAAACTTAAATAATAAATTAAAAAAAAAATTAATGTTAACGTTAATATTTTTATTTAAATTAATAATATTTATTTTAAAAATAATTTTATAAAAAATATTAATAATTATAAAAATAATAATAATAACATTTATTATTATAATATTAATAATTATAAAAATAATAATATTAATATTTATTATAATAATATTAATTATTATTATATTTAAATTAATAATAATTATATTTAAATTTTATTATTAAATAATTTATTGTGCTGCCGTAAAATAACGCGGTTTTTTTATACGTATATATTTATAAATAAAACCGTATAAAAATTAAATAAAAACTTTATATTATATATTATTTATTATTTAAATATTTTTTATTTTTATAAAAACTAGTTTTTATTGTTTAATTAATTAATAAAAAATAAAATAAAGTTAAAGTAAAAAAAACTTTTTTTAAAAGTTTTTATAGTTTTTATTCTCGAAAAAATCGTAGTAAATTTACTACTTTATTTAAATATACTTTTAGTAAAGTTTTTTCGACTTTATTATAATATTTTTTTTTTTTTTTATTTTTTTCTTAGTTTTTTTTATTTTTGCTGCTTTATTATATATAGCTATTTTATTAATATTTATTAGCTACTTTATAATAAAGCTTATAGTTTTAAGGTTTTCGGTAATAATTTTTAAGTTTTTATTATTAAACAACAAAATATTTGCTAGATTTTTAATTAAAGTGTTTTTTTTTTTTAAAAAGTTTATATTTAAAAATAATATATTAAAGCGTTTTTTTTTTTTACGCACTTATAAAGCAGTATTAAAAACTTAAAAACCTTTTTTTTATATAAAAATATTTTTAGTTTAATTTTTTTTATATAAATTTAAATAATTAACATTGTTTTATACTTTAATAAGCTTTTATATTTTTTAAATGCGTTATTTTTACTAAGTTTTTATTTAGCTAAAGTTAAATAATTATATTTTGTTTTAATACGGCGTTAATAATTTTTTTATTTTTTTTAAAACGTTTTATTTAGTTTTTATTTTTTCGATTATTTTTTTTTTTAATAGTTCGGCTTTACAAGGTTATTATTAATAAAAACTATTTTTTTTTTTAAAAATTTATTTTTAGTTTAAGCTTTAATTTTTTTTTTTTTTGCTGCTTATAATATTATTTTTATTTTATTAATAACTTTATTAATAGCTTTATTATAAATTATATTATATAATCGACTTTTATTTACTACGGTTTTATTATTAAAATATAAGTTTATTAATAAAACTTTTAATTTAATTTTTAAATATTTTATAAAAATAGCTTTAAAAGCGCTAATTATTTATTTAAAGTATTTATTTTAAATAGCTGTTAAAACGCTAATAATACTTTATATTTTATTTTTTTTAAAAAGCTTATATTATATTTTTATTATTATTAAATAACCCGCTGTGCTGCCGTAAAGCAGCGCGGTTTTTTTATACGTATATATATATAAATAAAACCGTATAAAAGCCGGATAAAAACTTTATACTACGTGTTATTTATTATTTAAATGTTTTTTATTTTTATAAAAGCTAGTTTTTATTGTTTAATTAACCGGTAAAAAATAAAGCAAAGTTAAAGCAAAAAAAAACTTTTTTTAAAGGTTTTTATAACTTTTATTTTTAGAAAAATTGTAGCAAGTCTGCTTTTTTATTTAAATATACCTTTAATAAAGTTTTTTCGACCTTGCTGCAATATTTTTTTTTTTTTTTTTTTTTTTTTTTTTTTTTTTTTTTTTTTTTTTTTTTGCTGCTTTATTATATATAGCTATTTTACTAATATTTATTAACTACCTCGCAATAAAGCTTGCGGTTTTAAGGTTTTTTATAATAATTTTTAAGTTTTTATTATTAAGCAGTAAATAATTTGCTAAGTTTTTAATTAAAATATTTTTTTTTTTTTTAAAAGTTTATATTTAAAAATAATATATTAAAGCGTTTTTTTTTTTTTTATATATTTATAAAGCAAGGTTAAAAACTTAAAAACTTTTTTTTTATATAAAAATATTTTTAGTTTTATTTTTTCGGTATAAATTTAAATAATTAACGCTACTTCGTGTTTTAATAAGCTTTTATATTTTTTAAATATATTATTCTTGCTAAGCTTTTACTCGGCTAAAACTAAATAGTTATATTTTATTTTAGTATAGCGCTAATAGTTTTTTTATTTTTTTTAAAGTATTTTTCTAGGCTTTTATTTTTTCGATTATTTTTTTTATTAATAATTTAGTTTTACGGGGTTATTGTCGGTAAAAACCGCTTTTAGTTTAAGCTTTAGCTTTTTTTTTTTTGCTGCTTATAATATTGTTTTTATTTTATTAATAATTTTATTAATAGTTTTATTATAAATTATATTATATAGTTAATTTTTATTTATTATAGCTTTATTATTAAAATAAAAATTTATTAATAAAACTTTTAACTTAGTTTTTAAATATTTTATAAAAATAACTTTAAAAGCGCTAGCTATTTATTTAAAACACTTATTTTAAATAACTACTAGTGCGCTAATAATATTTTATATTTTATTTTTTTTAAAAAGCTTATATTATATTGCCGCTTTATATATTAATATATTATAAACTATTATTAAATAAACTTGTTTTACTTTAAACACGTTATTACTTTATATTAAATTTTATAGTTTAATTATTATATATATTTAAATATTAAATTTTTTTTTAAGTTTAATTAAATATTTTTTTTATTTTATATTTTTATTAAACTATATATTTAAAAACTTTATATTATTAACTAATTTAATTATAGCGTTAAAAAAATAAACTATTTATATAAACGCTGCTTTATTATTAAAAAAATAAATTAGTTTATTTTTTTAAAGCGTAAACTTTATATTATGCTTTATAGCCTAGCTTTTATATATTTTTTATATTATTTTTAATACTTTATAGTTTTAGTCGACGTTTAAATTTATTATTAAAAAGTTAATATTATTAGTAAAGCTAGCAATAACTAGTTTTTTATATGCTATTAAGTCTTTATAAAGCGTTAAAATATATAAAAAAAAAAGTAAAAAAAAAAAAAAAAACCTTTAAAGCACCCCTGCTTTTAAAACTATTAATTATAATATTTTTTTATTAAAACAAAATTATATTAATTTATTTAAAATAAATAAATAAACTTATATTATAATTTATAAAAAAAAAATTTTTTATTAAAAAATATAAATTATTTATTTTTTATTAATTATATTAAAAGTTTTTATAATATTTAATTATAATAAAAACGTAGTGTTTTTTTTATTTATAATTGTTTTAGCTGCTTTAACTACTAGCTTTATAGCTGCGTTAATAAACCTATATTTTTTATTATTTATTTAATTATTCGGTAATAAACTTTTATTTTTAGCTACTTTTATTATATAATAATATATTTTTTTTTCGAGGATTTTATTTATTATATTAATAAATATAATTAATCTTTATTTTTTAGCTATTTTTTTAATTTTTTCCGGCTTATTTAGTTTAAAAATTATTATTACTTTTATTTTTTTAAACCTTGCTAAATAATACTTTAATAAAAAACTAGCTGTATATAATATAGCTATTTTTTTTACTAAAATAAGTTCGCAAGCTTTAAAAAAACTATTAAATAATAAGTTTTTTTTTAAAGCTTTTTAAAAAATTAACGTTTATATTAATATTATTATATTTTTCTTGCTTATAAATATATTAATTTTAAATTTTTAATAATTATTATATGTTAATTTTTTAGTTAATATATTAATTAAATTTATTAATAATATTAAAAAAAATTATTTTGCTAAAAAAACTGCTTTATTTTTAAAAATAATTATGTTTGCTAGTTTATTTTTTATTTTATTTAGCAGTAAAATCGCTGCTATTTTAAAAACTAGTTTATATGCCGACCTAGCTTATTTAACTAAGCTTTAAAGCGTTTTTAAGTTTTTTAAAGCTTTCGCGAGTATTTTTTTTTAATTATATTTTTAAGCTTTAACTACCTCGTTAATAAACGCTTGTTTTTTTTTTTTAAATTTAAGCTATATTATTATAGTTTTTTCGGCTTAAAGCTTTTTATAAACTTGTTTTATTTTTTTTTCCGCTTTTTTAACCTTTATAAACTATTAAATAAATGCTTAATAACCTTTGCTTAATATTTTTTTAAGCGCTATTTTATTTATTATTTTTATAAATTATTTAATTAATTAATTAAAAGCTATATTTAACTTATTAATTATATATAAAATATTTATATTTATAATATTTATTATTATTTTAGCTGCTGCTTTTTTTTTATTTAATTTTAACTAATTTTATTTTTTTATTTTACGGCTATAATTTTTTAAGTTTATGCTTATATTAATAATTACTTAAATAATTTTATAATTAAAGCTTAATTATTTTAAATTTTTTTAATATATTATTATTAAATTGCTAATAGTTTATATTAAATTTATTATTAAATTTTTTTATTTTTAACAAGTTTTAATTATTTTGCTTTAAAAAATAGCTAATATTAAATTTTAGCTTGCTATAAATTTTAAGAATTTTTTAGCTCTTTAGTTTTTACGACCTTTAAAGTTTTATAAAAAATAATATAAGTTAAAGTTTTTTATAAATATATATTATTTAATTAACCAGCTTTTATTTTTAATAATTTAAATAAAGCTTTATTATTATTTTTTTTTAGTTTAATAAATAAATTAATTATATAATTACCGCTTAATTTTTATTATTTATTATTATTTTTAACTAGTTTTTTTTATATTTTTTATTTAGCGACTTTATTATTATTTTTTTATTTATATATAAAGCAGCTTTTTTTTTTATTTAAATTACTTAATATTTATATTTTCTTAAGCAGTAAATATTATTATATTTATTAACCGGTGGTTTTTAAATCGTTAAATAATTAAAGTTATTATTTAATAATACTTTCGCTATATTATTTTTAAAGCTTATTATATTTTAAAAAATAATATTATATTTTATTATATAAATAAAAAAATAATTTTATTAAAGTTATTTATACGTTATTTTTTTGCCGGCAAGCTAATATTATTTAGCTTAATAAAAACTAAGGCCGATAATATTTAAATTTTATTATTTAAAATTATTTTATTAATTACTACTAATTTTTTTATATTTTAAAAACTTTTAAGCCGTAAAATATATACTATTTTTATTTTTTTTTTTTACTTTGTTTTTTTTTTATATAATTTATTTTACGCAGCATAGTTATTATTATAATTAATATATTTTTTTTTAGTTTTTATTTTTTTAACTAAATATTTATTTTTATTATTTTTATATTTTAAAGCTATATAATAGCCGCACTTAATATTTTTTAAGCAAAATTTAATTATATACTTATATTTATAATAATTAAAATATTAAATAACCTTAAGTTTTTTTATAAAAAATTTATAATTAAATAATTAAACTTTTTATATAAAATTATTATTATATATTATTTTAACTATTTATATATTGCTAACGTAAATTATAATAATTATAAATCTTGCTTTTTTATTTTTAAATATTATTTTTTTATATCGTATAATTTTAAAGTATTTACTGCGTAATATTTTTAATAATTTTTTTTTTATATATATTTTATATATTTACTTCGTTAAAACATTTTTTATAATAATTATTAAAATTAAATTTTTAAAAATTTAATTATAACTTTATAAATTTAAGTGCTATTATTAAATAATTATAACTATTAAATTTAAAAATATTATTTATATTTAATAAAAAAATTATATTAATATTATAAATAATAAATAAAGTAAATAACACGCAAATAATAATTAACGACTTATTTATAAAAAACGCGATATAAAATTAACTACGACTTATTATTAATATAACCACGACTTAGCTGCGCTTTAATAAAAAATATATAACTAATAAATATAAAAGTTTATTTAAAATAATCGATAAATTAATTAAACTTATATTGCAGCTATTAATAAATAATAAAACAAAAAAAAAACTTTTTTTTTAAAAAAACGTAAAAAAAAAATAACTAGTGCGCTTTTTAGAAAAATAAGTCGATATAATTAATAAAGCAGCAAAATAAACAAACTTTAACAAGTTAATTATATACTACGACCTCAATAAAGTTATTTAAAAAATAATTAAATAAGTTTTAATTATAAATATAATAATAAATTTAATAAAAAATTAAGCTTAAATAACTATAGTTATATAGCTAAGTTATATTAATAAAGTTATACTAGCAAAAAAAACCAAAGAAATTTTAATTAAAGTAAAAAAATAGTTTAAAAACTTAAAAAAAAAAATATTAATAAATATTATTAAAGCCATAAATATAGTTTTAATAAGCAGTAATATAGTTGCAGCTAAAAAACTTAATAATAATAATATTATTATTATATTTAAAAACGCGGTTTTAAAAAACATAAACAATAAAAAATAAATTATTAAAGCGTTTAATAATAAAGCGAAGCTATAAAATAAAAACGTAATAATTATTATAAAAAATATTTTAATAAAATAAATATACGAAATATATATAAACGAAAACTTATTAAAAATATTATATAGTAAATATTTTAAAATTACGCGATATAAAAAAAAAATATTTAAAAATAAAAAAATAAAATTTATAATTATTATAGTTTATATTAATAATATATAAACAGTTAAAATAATATATAATAATAATTTTATATAAAAAATTTAATTATTTAATTATAAGCTTTTTATAAAAAAACTTAAAGTTATTTAATGTTTTAATTATTATAAATATAAATATATAATTAAATTTTATTTAAAAAATATTAAGTGCAGCTATTACGCAGCTTTAAAGCATAAAAGTAGTAAAAATAAATGCCTAGTTAAAAAAACAAGGGCTAAAAAAAAATATATTAACTATAACAGCAATTATACTATATAAAACAAGTTATATAAAAAAAAAACAAAGTAAAAAAAAAAATAAAAATAGTATATATTTTACGACTTAAAAGTTTTTAAAACGTAAAAAAATTAGCAGTAATTAATAAAATAATTTTAAATAATAAAATTTAAATATTATTAGCTTTAACTTTTATTAAGTTAAATAATATTAAATTACTAGCGAAAAAATAATATATAAATAATTTTAATAAAACTATTTTTTTATTTATATAATAAAATATAATATTATTTTTTAAAATATAGCAGGCTTTAAAAATAATATAGCGAAAACATTATTAAACGATAACTTTAATTATTTAATAATTTAAAAACCCCTAGTTAATAAATATAGCAATATTTATTATTTAAAAAAGTGCAAGTATTAAATAATTTAAATAAAAAAAAAAGCCGCTTTATATATAAACAAAAAAATAATAATAAAATCGCTAAATAAAAAATATAAAAAAAACTAAATAAAAATAATAATAAGTAGCGAAAATTAAGCGGTAATTATATAATTAATTTATTTGCTAAACTAAAAAAAAAAAAAAAAATAAAGCTTTATTTAAATTATTAAAAACAAAAGCCGGTTAATTAAATAATATATATTTATAAAAAACTTTAACTTATATTATTTTTTATAAAACTTAAAAAGTCGTAAAAGTTAAAAAATTAAAAAATTCTTAAAATTTATAGTAAATTAAAACTTAACGCTAGCTATTTTATAAAATAAAATAATTAAAACCTATTAAAAATAAAAAAACTTAATAATAAATTTAATATAAATTATTAACGATTTAATAATAATATATTAAAAAAACTTTAAATAGCCAAGCTTTAATTATAAAGCTATTCGAGTAATTATTAATATAAGCATAAACTTAAAAAATTATAGCCGCAAAATAAAAAAGTAAAACTAGCTAAAGCTAAATAAAAAAAAAGCGGTAGTTAAAACGACAGCAATTATTATAAATATAAATATTTTACGTATAACCGGTAAGCTAAATATAGTTTTCGACCGACTAATTAAACAACTTATAAAAATAATAAATAAAGCAGCGCTTAAAAAAACGTTAAACAAAAACTATTAAACACTTATTTAATAATTTATAAAGGTTAAAAAAGCAAAAAAAAAAGTAAAACAAGCTTATAAAAAGTTTTAAATTAAAAAAACTATAATAATATAACTTAAACTTAAAAAAAAAAATAAAAGTTTATTAATAAAATAATTAAAGCTTAAAAATATAACTAAAAAAAAACACTCGTAAAAGCTTTAAAAAATTTAAAAATATTTTAAAGCTTAATTAAATAAACTAAATTAATATATAAACCGGCCTTTAAAATAGCAGCAATTTTACTGCTAAGCAAAATAAAAAATAAATTAATAAACGCAGTTATTTTTAAAAATAAAACAATTTTATTAATAAAATTTTTTTTTTTAGCACTATTTATAAACTTAATTAATATATTAACTAAAAAACTAATATATAATAGCTATTAAAAATTTAAAATAAATATATTTACAAGCAAAAAAAATATAGCAGTATTAATTTAAACGCTAGTTTTTTAAAAAGCTTTAAAAAAAAACTTATTATTTAATAAATTTTTTAAAGCTTGCGGACCTACTTTAATAAAAAAAATAACCACATTATACGCAGCTAGTTTTTTATTAAAATATTATTTAATAAGGTTTAAAAAAACAAAAATAATAATAATTTTTAAACTAAATAAACTAAAAAAAATTAAAAAAACACTTAAAAAATAAAAACTAATTACGCTTATTAATATAATAAATAAAATTCTCGAAAAAAAATTATATTACTATATAATAAAAATAGCTAAAAATAAAAGCTTACTATTAAATAATTAAATAAACAATAAAAAATATAAGTTTATAAACGCGGCTATAAAACTAATAGCTAAAGCAGCTAAAATAGCTATAAATAAAAAAAATACTACGTTTTTACTATAATTAAATATTATAAAAGCTTTTAATATAATTAATAAAAAATAAATAATTTATATTTTTTAATAAAAAAGTTTTTTTTTATAAATTATAATATAAGTTTACTCGTTTATTTTAAATAAATTAATATAATTTTATTTTAATAAAAAAACGTTATAATTAATAGCTTTAAAAATAAAAATGCTTTAAAGGTTTTTTTTTTATTTTTATTTTTTTTTTTATATATTTTAACGCTTTATAAAGATTTTATTACGTATAAAAAATTAATTATAGCTAATTTCGCTAACAATATTAATTTTTTAATAATAAATTTAAGCGTTAACTAAAATTATAAAATATTAAAAATAATATAAAAAATATATAAAAACTAAGCTATAAAATATAATATAAAGTTTGCGCTTTAAAAAAATAAATTAATATATTTTTTTAGTAATAAAATAATATTTACGTAAATAGTTTATTTTTTTAGCGCTATAATTAAACTAGTTAATAATATAAAGTTTTTAAGCGTATAATTTAATAAAAATATAAAATAAAAAAAATATTTAGCCGAATTTAAAAAAAAATTTAATATTTAAATATATATAATAATTAAACTATAAAACTTAATATAAAATAATAATATATTTAAAATAAAGCAGGTTTATTTAGTAATAGTTTATAGCACGCTAATATATAGCGCAATAATATAATATAAGCTTTTTAAAAAAAAATAAAATATAAAGTATTATTAACGTTTTAGCAGCTACTTAAAATAAATATTTTAAATAAATAGCTAGTATTTTTAAAACTATTTTTATAAAATATTTAAAAACTAAGCTAAAAGTTTTGCTAATAAATTTATATTTTAATAATAAAGTTATAGTAAATAAAAGTCGGCTATATAATATAATTTATAGCGAGGCTATTAATAAAGCTATTAATAAAATAAAAATAATATTGCAAGTAATATAAAAAAAAAAAGCTAAAGCTTAAATTAAAAGCAGGCTTTTAAAAAAAAAAATAGTTTTTATTAATAGCGACCTTATAAAGCCGAACTATTAATAAAAAAAATAATTAAAAAAACAAAGGCTCGAGAAAACGCTTTAAAAAAAATAAAAAAACTATTAGCGCCGCATTAAAATAAAATATAATTATTTAATTTTAGCTAAATAAAAACTTAATAAAAATAATATATTTAAAAAATATAAAAGCTTATTAAAGTATAACGTGGTTTATATATAAACGGCGTATTTAAGCAAGCGGCGCATTTTTTATTAAAACGCGTCTTTTTTATTTTATTGCGTAATAACTTTTTAATTATATAATATCTATAAAAACTAAAAAAGCTAGAATTTTTTTAGCTATTAAAGCTATTTAAACACGCGAAAAACTTAATATTCGACGCGCTTTTAAAATTTATAATATTTTTATAACTATACTATATTATAAAATAGCAAAATATACTGCTAGAAACGCAACCTACGCTAATATATATAATCTCGATTTAATTAAAAAAAAAATACTTTTTAAATATATTTTTGATTTAAATAACCGAGGATTTTTGCCGGCTTATATTAATATTAAAAATATAGCTAATTATTTATATAACTTGCGTAACATAAGCTTAATTAATAAACATTAAGCTTATAACTTTATTAATTACTACTTAAAATTTAAAATATAGTATACGCGCCTTTATAATTATTAAAAGGCTTTATATAAAAATCTAAAAATAATTAGCGCATAATTTAAGCGTTATTTACGCATAAAATTATAATATAATATTTATAATAATAACGTTTAAAACTTTAATAAAACTAGTTTTATAATAAGTTAAATTTATTTATATATAATTATTATACGCGCTAATTAATATAAAAAATATAAATTAATATAGCTTAATAATAAAAAATAGTTAATAGCAATTTATTTTATTAATTTGCGCGGTTTATATATTTTATTATTTATTATTTTTTAAAAAGTTTATTATTTTAAGCATTAATATTAAAATATTAGCTTTTTAAACAATTAAGTATTTAATATTAGTTATAATAAATAAATAATTAATAATATAAGCTTAAAATAAGCAAAATATTTTAATAAATATATTAAACTATTATATATTAATATATATTATATATTAATATTAAACTAATATAAAAATTATATATTAGTTAAGTTTAAAAACTATTATAAAATTAAAAATATTATAATAATTTCTTTATTTTTATATTTATTATATTTAACTTAATTATTTAACGTTAAGTTTTATAGTTTATTAAAATAAGCGTATAGTCGCTAAATATTAAAATTTATTAAATTATGCGTTAACTATATTATTAAGCCTAAGTTTTTTATAGCGTTTAAAAAAGCTTATTTTACAACTTTTATAAAATTAAATATTTTAAAAAGTTTTTAAAAATTAAAATTAATACTTTATAATCTATAAGCTATAATATTAAAGCTAAATATATAGTTAAAGTCGCCGACGCTAATTTTAAATACTTTTAATTTTTTTAAACTTTAAATCTTTAAAATATTAATAACCGCGCAAAAAGCGTTTGCTTAATTAACTTTTATTAAAAGTTAAATTTTTAAGCATCAAAAAAGCTTTTCAGCATTTATTTTTAAAGCTGTCGACTAGCTAGCAAAAACAAATTAAGTATTAACGTATTAATATACCTTTTTAAACAAAAAAGTATAAATATTTTAAAAAGCAAATAAAATATTAAGCAAGCGCCGGAAAAAAAAAAAAAAACGCTTACAAAATAAAAAAAATCTTACTATAAAAAATGCACATAATTTAATTGCTTAAAAAAACGCGCAGAATTAAGTATAGTTATAAACGTTAAAAAGTCGTAGTAGTAATAAACCGAATATATCGCGCCCGCGACAATATAAACAATATAATAACACCGGTTATAATTTAAAAACTTATAAAAAAAATATAAAAATAAATAACAAAATAAAATCCGATTAATTTTTAATAATATTTATTATAGTTATAAAGTTATTAATATATAAACATAAATATTTATAAAAAATGTGCCGCTTGCTTAAATACGCCGCTTGTATATAAACCACGTTAAAATAACATTAATTATTTAAATTTATATAAAAAAAATTAAATTAAAAGCGTTTTTATATAAAAAAAAAGTTTTTAAGTTTTTAATATTATTTTACGAGTGCGCAAAAAAAAAAAAAATACTTTAATATATTATTTTTAAATATAAACTTTTAAAAAAAAAAAATATTTTAATTAAAAACCTAGTAAATATTTTATTATTAAATAATAAAAACTTAAAAATTATTATAAAAAACCTTAAAACTATAAGCTTTATTACGAGGTAGTTAATAAACACTAGTAAAATAGCTATATATAATAAAATAATAAAAAAAAAAAAACTAAAAAAAAAACTAAAAAAAAAAAAAAATATTATAGCAAGGTCGAAAAAACTTTGCTAAAAATATATTTAAATAAAGCAGCAAATTTACTACGATTTTTTTAAAAATAAAAACTATAAAAATTTTTTAAAAAAGTTTTTTTTGCTTTAACCTTGTTTTATTTTTTATTAATTAATTAAACAATAAAAACTAGTTTTTATAAAAACAAAAAATACTTAAATAATAAATAATATATAATATAAAGTTTTTATTTAGTTTTTATATAGTTTTATTTATAAATATATATATATAAAAAAACCGCGTTATTTTGCGGCAGCACAGTAGATTATTTAATAATAATATAATAATTATTATATTTTTATTTTATAGCTTTATTTTATTGCCGAACGCTTTAATAATTTATTTTTTATTATTTACGTTTTTTAAAACCGCGTTTTTAAATATAATAATAATATCGCTACTATTAAACTTTTTAGCCGCAATTATATTATTGTTTATTAAAACCGTATTTATAACTTTAATAATATTTATTAATGTTTTTTTTTTTAAGTTTTTTAATTATTTTTTTATTTTAATTAAGATTTTTTTAATTTTTTTTATTAAAACTATTTTATTAATATAGCTTAACTATATAGCTATAACCACTTAAGCTTAATTTTTTATTAAGTTTATTATTATATTTATAGTTAAAGCTTATTTAATCACTTTTTATATAGCTTTATTAAAGTCGCGGTATATAATTAGCTTATTAAAATTTATTTGTTTTGCTGTATTATTAATTATATTAACTTATTTTTTTAAAGAGCGCACTAGCTGTTTTTCTTTTGCGTTTTTTTAAAAAAAAAATCTTTTTTTTACTTTATTATCTACTAATAACTGCAGTATAAGTTTAATTAATTTATTAACTATTTTAAATAAATTTTTATATTTGCTAGCTATATATTTTTTATTAAAGCGCAGCTAAGTCGCGGTAATATTAATAATAAGTTGTAGTTAATTTTACGTCGCGTTTTTTATAAATAAATTATTAATCATTATTTATATATTATTTACCTCGTTTATTATTTGCGGCATTAATACAACTTTTTTATTAAATATAAATAATATTTTTAAATTTAATAGTCGTAATTATTTAATAATAGCACTTAAATCCGTAAAATTATAATTAAATTCTTAAAAAACTTTTTTTTATAAATTATTTTATATTATATTACTACGTTATATATTAATATATTATAAACTATTATTAAATAAACCTACTTTGCTTTAAATATATTATTATTTTATATTAAATTTTATAATTTAATTATTATATATATTTAAATATTAAGCTTTTTTTTAAGTTTAGCTAAATATTTTTTTTATTTTATATTTTTATTAAACTATATATTTAAAAACTTTGTATTATTAATTAATTTAATTATAGCGCTCGAAAAATAAACCGCTTACGTAAGCGCTATTTTATTATTAAAAAAATATATTAATTTATTTTTTTAAAGCGTAAATTTTATATTATATTTTACGGCCTAGCTTTTATATATTTTTTATATTATTTTTAATATTTTATAGTTTTAATTAATATTTAAATTTATTATTAAAAAGTTAATATTATTAGCAAAACTAGCTACGACTAGTTTTTTATACGCAGTAAAATCTTTATAAAACGTTAAAATATATAAAAAAAAAAAAAAAAATAAAAAAAAAAACCTTTAAAGCACTTTTATTTTTAAAGCTATTAATTATAATATTTTTTTATTAAAATAAAATTATATTAATTTATTTAAAATAAATAAATAAATTTATATTATAATTTATAAAAAAAAACTTTTTTATTAAAAAATATAAATTATTTATTTTTTATTAATTATATTAAAAGCTTTTATAATATTTAATTATAATAAAAATATAATATTTTTTTTATTTATAGCTATTTTAGCTGCTTTAGCTACTAGTTTTATAGCCGCGTTTATAAACCTATGTTTTTTATTGCTTATTTAATTATTTAATAGCAAGTTTTTATTTTTAATTATTTTTGTTATGCGGTAGCACAGCTTTTTTTTAAAAATTTTACTTATTATACTAATAAACGCAATTAATTTTTATCCCCCGGCTATTTTTTTAATTTTTTTTAGCTTACTTAGTTTAAAAATTATTATTATTTTCGCTTTTTTAAACCTTGCTAAATAATACTTTAATAAAAAGCTAGCTATATATAATATAGCTATTTTTTTTATTAAAACAAGTCTGCAAGCTTTAAAAAATTTATTAAGTAATAAATTTTTTTTTAAAACTTTTTAAAAAACTAACGTTTAAATTAATGCTGCTATATTTTTTTCGCTTATAAATATATTTATTTTAAATTTTTAATAATTATTATATATTAATTTTTTAGTTAATATATTAATTAAATCTATAAATAATATTAAAAAAAAATATTTTATTAATAAAATTGTTTTATTTTTAAAAATAATTACGCTTGCTAGTTTATTTTTTATTTTACTTAATAATAAAATCGCTGCTATTTTAAAGGCCGGTTTATATATTAATTTAGCTTATTTAGCCAAGCTTTAAAATATTTTTAAATTTTTTAAAACTTTTGTAAATATTTTTTTTTAGCTATATTTTTAAGCTTTAATTATTTTATTAATAAGCGCTTATTTTTTTTTTTTAAGTTTAAGTTATATTATTATAATTTTTTCGGTTTAAAACTTTTTATAAACTTATTTTATTTTATTTTTTATTTTTTTAACCTCTATAAACTATTAAATAAGTGCTCGGTAATCTTTACTTAGCGTTTTTTTAAGCGCTACTTTATTTATTATTTTTATAAATTGCTCGATTAATTAATTAAAAGCTATATTTAGCTTATTAATTATATATAAAATATTCGTGTTTATAATAATTATTATTATTTTAGCTGCTATTTTTTTTTTATTTAATTTTAATTAGTTTTATTTTTTTATTTTATAGCTATAATTTTTTAAGTTTATATTTATATTAATAATTATTTAAATAATTTTATAATTAAAGCCTAGTTATTTAAAAATTTTTTAATATATTACTACTAAATTGTTAATAATTTATATTAAATTTATTATTAAGTTTTTTTATTTTTAATAAGTTTTAATTATTTTATTTTATAAAATAGCTAACGTTAAGTTTTAATTTACTATAAATTTTAAGAATTTTTTAACTTTTTAATTTTTACGACTTTTTAAGTTTTATAAAAAATAATATAAGTTAAAGTTTTTTATAAATATATATTATTTAATTAACCAGCTTTTATTTTTAATAATTTAAATAAAACTTTATTATTTTTTTTTTTTTAGTTTAATAAATAAATTAATTATATAATTATTGCTTAATTTTTATTATTTTTTATTATTTTTGCTTAGTTTTTTTTATATTTTTTATTTAACGACTTTATTATTATTTTTTTATTTATATATAAAACGGCTTTTTTTTTTGTTTAAATTATTTAATACTTATATTTTTTTAAATAATAAATATTATTATATTTATTAACTAAAGGTTTTTAAATTATTAAATAATTAAAACTATTATTTAATAATATTTTTATTATATTATTTTTAAAGCTTATTATATTTTAAAAAATAATATTGCATTTTATTATATAAATAAAAAAATAGCTTTGCTAAAACTATTTATGCGTTATTTTTTTGCTAATAATTTAATATTATTTAATTTAATAAAAACCGAGGCTAATAATATTTAAATTTTATTATTTAAAATTATTTTATTAATTATTGTTAATTTTTTTATATTTTAAAAACTCTTAAATTATAAAATATATATTATTTTTGCTTTTTTTTTCTACTTTATTTTTTTTTTATATAACTTATTTTATATAATATAATTATTATTATAATTAATATATTTTTTTTAGCCTTTATTTTTTTAACCGGGCATTTATTTTTATTATTTTTATACTTTAAAACTGCGTAGTAGCTGCACTTAATATTTTTTAAGCAAAATTTAATTATATATTTATATTTATAATAGTTAAAACATTAAATAACCCTAAGTTTTTTTATAAAAAGCTTATAATTAAATAATTAAATTTTTTATATAAAATTATTATTATATATTATTTTAACCGTTTATATATTATTAATATAAACTATAATAGCTATAAATTTTATTTTTTTATTTTTAAATATTTTTTTTTTATATCGCGTAATTTTAAAATATTTATTATATAATATTTTTAATAAGTTTTCGTTTATATATATTTTATATATTTATTTTATTAAAACATTTTTTATAATAATTATTATATTTTTATTTTATAGCTTCGCTTTATTATTAAATATTTTAATAATTTATTTTTTATTGTTTATATTTTTTAAAACTATATTTTTAAATATAATAATAATATTGCTGCTATTAAACTTTTTAGCTGCGACTACGTTATTATTTATTAAAATTATATTTATAGCTTTAATAATATTTATTAATATTTTTTTTTTTTAAGTTTTTCGATTATTTTTTTATTTTAATTAAAATTTCTTTAGTTTTTTTTGCTAGTATTACTTTATTAATATAATTTAACTACGTGGCCGCAGTTACTTAAGCTTAACTTTTTATTAAATTTATTATTACGTTTATAATTAAAGCTTATTTAATTGTTTTTTAAATAACTTTATTAAGGTCGCGGCGTATAATCGGCTTATTAAGGTCTGCTTATTTTACTGCTTTATTAATTATATTAACTTATTTTTTTAAAAAGCGCACTAGCTGCTTTTTTTTCGCGTTTTTTTAAAAAAAAAATCTTTTTTCCGCTTTATTATTTATTAATAGCTGCAGTATAAATTTAACTAGTTTATTAATTATTTTAAACAAACTTTTATATTTGCTAGCTATATATTTTTTATTAAAGCGCAGCTAAATCGCGGTTATATTAATAATAAGTTATAGTTAATTTTATATCGCGTTTTTTATAAATAAATCGTTAATTATTATTCGCGTGTTATTTACCTCGTTTATTATTTGCAGCATTAATATAACTTTTTTGCTAAGTATAAATAATGTTTTTAAATTTAATAGTTATAATTATTTAATAATAACACTTAAATCTATAAAATTATAGTTAAATTCTTAAAAAAAAATTTCGATTTAATTATATTTAAATAAATTAATTAATTAATATTTATATTTATAATATTTTAATTATTAAAAGCTATAATAATAAAAACTTAGCTTTTATTTAAAATAAATATATTAGTTTTTAAAACAATAATTTTATATAAATAATTAAAAAAAATAATTTATTTTTATTATTATTAATAAAAATTATTATTATATTATATTTATTAAATATTAAAAGTTTTAAGCTTATAATATTAAAATTATATAATAAATTTATAAATATTAATATATTTTTAATTTAAGTTTAATTATATTTAAAATAATACTTAAATAATATTATTTTCGATTATTAAAAAATTATAATTATTTTATAATTTTTAATAAAAAAAATATTTAAATAATTTTAATTAATATTAAAGAATTTTTTAAAAGTTTTAACGCTAAATAAAATTAAAAAAAAAACTTAAAAACTTTTTATTAACTATAATAAATTTAAAAAACATATAAAAATATTATTTAAAATAAATTAAAGCTATAATAAATTATATTATAAAATTTAAATAATTAATAATAATTTTAAAATTATTAAAAACTGCGCTATTTTATTTATTTTATAAAAAATTAAAAATATAAATTAAAAATAAATTATATAAAATAAATAAACTATTAATAATTAATAAATATATTAATATAGCTATTATAATTAATTAATAATTATTTAATAAATATTTTTAAAAAAAAACTATTAAAATTAAAAAAAAAATCCTTAAAAAAATAAAAAATAAAAAATTAAATAAATTAATAAAGTTAAAAAACAATTATTTAAAAATATATTTTAAATTAAATATTTTAACTACGGTTAAAAAAAATATTTTTAAATAATATATTATTTTAAAAAAAAAATACTAAAAAATATTATTAAAAAAAAATTCTTTAGCCGAAAAAAAAAATATAAGTAATAAAAGTTTAAAAAAATAAAAAATATAAAAATAACGCTTAAAATAAAATTTCTTTAAATTAAAAATATAAAATTATTGTTTTAAATTAAATATATAATTTTATATTTAAAATAATAAGTTACTCGATTTATTATAATATAAAAAAAATAATATATAAATAATATTTAAAATAAAAATATATATACTTAAAAAATAATTAAAATTATTAAAAATATAACTT
>MU389889.1:0-21791 GCA_022578765.1 Xylaria sp. FL0933
ATTTATTTTATAAATATTTTTTTAATTATTATTATAACTTTTTTGTTTTATATTTTCGCGTTTTTTTTAAAAGCTTTAATAATTTATTTTTTATTATTAATTTTTTTAAATATTATATTTTTAAATATAACTATAATATTATTACTTTATAGCTTTTTAGCTATTATTATATTATTTTTAACTAAAATTATATTTATAATTTTAATAATATTTACTAGCGTTTTTTTTTTAAAATTATTTAATTAATTATTTATTTTAACTAAAATTTTTTTATTATTTTTTATAAGCTTAATTTTATTAATATAACCTAGCTGCATAGCTATTATTATTTATGCTTAATTTTTAATTAAATTTATTATTATTAATATAAACGTTTATTTAAAAGCTTTTTATAAAACTTTATTTAAGTTATAATATATAAATAATTAATTTTTTTTATTATTTTTTATTTTTTTAGCTGTTTATTTTTCGTTAATTAATTTTGCGGCGATTACTATATATTTTTTTTTAATTTATTTCGCGTAAATATTTTAAATTATATATAATAATTATATTTTTTTTACGTTTTTTTAAAAAAAAAGTTTTTTTTTTACTTTATTATTTAATACTAGCTATAATATAAGTTTTAATATTTTATTTATAATATTTTTTAAACCTGCGAGCTTTTTAATAATATAATTTCCGTAAAAACGCTGCTAAGTCGTAATTATATTAATAATAAGTTTTAATTGCGCGTTTATCGCGTTTTTAATAAATAAATTATTTATTATTATTAATAAAATTTTTACGTCGCTTATTATTTACAGCATAAATACGATTTTTTTATTAAATATAATTTTTTTTTTTTAAATTTAATAATTATAATTATTTAATATTATTTTATAAGCTCGTAAAATTATAAATAAATTTCTTAAAAGCTTTTTAGTTTTTATTTTTAATAATAGCTTTTTTATATATTAAAATAATTTTTATAAAATAGTTTTATATTTAAAAAAATAAATATTTAAAAAATAAATTATTTTATATTTTTTAAATTCTTTATTTTTTTTATATTTTATTATTAAAAATAAAAACTTTAATAATTTTAATAAAATAAAACGCTATATTTATAAAATTTATAAAAAAAATTATTACTTTGTTTTTATTTTTATATAATTAATTATTTATAATTTTTTTTATATTATTTTTATTAAATAAACTTATTATTTTTAATTAATTAAATTATTTTTAAATTATTTATATTATTTTAATATTAATATATTATGTTTATTTATTTTTTAATATAATATATAATCTAGATTATATTATTATATATATATTTTTTATATGGCTTTATATTTAGTTTAATAAAGTTTATTTAAAATAATTTATTATATATAAAAGTTTACTTGCGTAAAAAATTATTTTTGCGAGGTTATAAAAACTATATTTTTTTTTTATTTTTTTTTATTATAGTATAAATATTAAGCTTAAACTTTAAATATATAAAATTAAATAATAAATAAAACTATTTAAACTATAAAATATTTAATTAAATTTTTTTTAAACTTAAATAAAAATAATAAAAACGTTATATATAAAAACTTATTAACTATATAAAAAACTAAAAAAATATTTTAAATAGTTTAAGCTTTATATATTTATAAAATAATATTTTTATATTAATTTGTTTTTTAAGCTTTAAATTTAGCTTTAATAATATTTTTTTTTTAATATTATTATTATTATATAATAATATAATAATTTTTTTAAAGCTTTAATTATTGCTTTATAATTTATTAACAATATAATTTTGTTTAATTTTTTTTACTTTAAGCTTTTTAATATTTTTTTAGTAAAAAAAATCTATTATTAATAAAAATTATATAAAATAAATAAAAAATAAATAATATAATAATATATATTTAGTGCGGTAAAAAAATAGCTAAATATTTTATATTTAAAATAATAGTTTATATAAATTTTATTTATAGTTTTTTAATATTTTAAGTTTTTAAGTATTATATAATTAATAAATATTTTATGTTTTTTTTAATATATTTTATAAAATAAATTTATTTTAATATTAATTATTTAAATAAAAGTAGTTATAAAATTTTACTATTAATATATAAATAAATATTTTTTATTATTTATTATATTATTAATTTTTTATTAAATTAAGTTTAAAGTTTTTATATTAAGCTTTAAAACTTTTTTAGATTTTTTGTTTTTAAAAGCTTTTAATATATTTTTTTTATTTTTGCTTTTTAATAATTTATAGTTTTTTTATAAACAAAGTATTTTTATTATTTTATTAATTATTATTTTTTTTATTTATTTATTATTATTAAATAATTTATTATTAAAATATTATTTTATAAATATTAATATTAAAAAAATATATTTAAAGCTAGCTTTTTTAAAGATTATTAATATAATATATATTTATTGCGTGTGCACTTTAATTAATAATTTAAAATAAATTTTAATTATACGCCGAAATAAATAAACATTTATTTTTTTTTAAACTATTTAAATTTTTATAAATATTATTATTTCGATAATACTTTTTTTTAAGTTAATTTTTACTTTAAAATATAGTTTTTTTAATATTTTATTTTAATAAACTATTGTTATTATATATATAATCACAAGTTATTATATGCTCGAGAGTTATTTCGGCGATTTATTTAATATTTTCTAGTGTTTTTTTGTTGAATATTTAATTTATAAAAAGTTTTATTAAAAAAAAAAAAAATATATTAAGCAAAAAGTTTTTAAAAGCTAATTAATTTATTATATATTAATTATTTATTTACGCTAAATAATAATTTTAAACATTTTTTAATTTTTTTTATAATATATAGCTATTTATAAAATTAATAAATAATATTATATTTATTAGTTTAAAAAATTAAAATATAACTTAAAATATTAAATAAGTTTAATTAAATATTAAATAATTAACTGTTTTTATTTATAAAATAAAATAAAAAACTATTATAAAAAATATTTTAAATATAATATATTTTTACGTAATATTAAGCTAAAATAAAAAAAAAACTATAAATAAAACTATTAATTATTTATATAATTAATAATTTATAATAAAAGTTTTAACTTCGCGACTATTAACGCTATATTTTAAAATTAATTATTTTATATTATAAATAAACTTTAATTTATTATTATTATTTTTTTTATAAAATAAAAGATTATTTTTATTAGCGTATCGCATGCAATTATATATTGCTTGCGATTATTAATATAATATATTTTTTTTTTTTACGGCTATTTTTAATATTAATAAAAAAAACTTATATTTAAATTAATTATTATTTATATTATTATAATAATAGTTATTAAAGTTTAATATTAAAATAAGTTTTTTATGCTTGTGTTTTATATTATAAAATGTTTTAATAGCGCTTTTAATTTAAATTTTCTTTGTTTTTATAAAAAGCTAAATTAAAATATATAAAATATTATTATAAAATAAAACTTTAAAATTAATTAAATTATTTATTCGAAATAAAATAAATAAATTTAAGTTAAACAATAAAAATAAGCTGCTATATATATATATATAAAAATATATTAAAAGGTTATTATATTAAAGTAAATATTGCGCGCTAATAAACGGGCTATATTTTAATATAAAATAAATATTTAGTTTATAATAAAAAAAACTAAAACGTTTTTTTTTAACGCTAATAAAATAAGTTTATTAAATTAATATATATATTTGCCGTATAATATTATAATATTTTTTACGCTTTAATAAACTATAATATTTTTAATTATTTAAATTTAAGTGTAAAAATAAATAAATTTATAAAATATTTTATTTTATAATATATTTAATATAAAAAAAAACGTCGATAAATAAACGTTAAAATTAAATTTATAAACGATAAAAAATAAAAGTAAAATTTAAAATAAATAATAATAATATATTAAATATAAATTGTTCGGCGAATTTAATAGTTTAAAAATAATAAACTATTAAAAAAAAATCTAAATATAATAAGCTTAATTTATAAAAATATAATTGCTGCGATTATAGCTTATTATTTAAACAAAAATTATAATATATATTAAAACGTTATTTTAATATAAAAAAAATAATAAAAGGTTATTTATTGTTATAGCTATAACATAGACAGTATAGTTTAGAGCCCAACTATACTTTCGTATTAAAAAAAAATAAACTACTTAAAAAAAGAAAAAAAAAAAAAGGCCAGCCTGTATGCCCTCTACCGCCTAATATATATAAATTAAGTAGGCCACGCGGTAGCGTTGCTATTAATACCACTTTTATTAATTGCGCGCGGGCTATATAGCGCGCCTAACGCCACAAGGCTTAAATATATACCTTAACAAGCTAAAAGCCACATAATAAGCCATACGTAGCTTTAAGCTGTTATAACCTCCCCCCTGCAGAAAAACTTGTTTTAAGTTTTAAAAAAAAAATAAAAAAAAAAATTACGCGTATTATAGTTCGAACTAAAGTTTTTATAATAATTAATACTCCTAAGCAGCAAATAAATATTCTTGGCTTATATAATATTTAGTCGTTTAAAGCTATTACTTTTTTAGATTTTATTATTGCGTTAACAATTAATTATTATTTAAATGTGTTTAAATTATTATTTATTATTAAAACTTCGCCTTTATTTTTTTTTTTGTTGCAGTAGCTGCTTTATTATTATCTAGATATAACAGATTAAATTTATCACGCTTTATAGCTTTTAACTATTATATTAATTATATAAATAGTCTAGCTTTATTTAAGTTTTTATTATAATATTTTTTTAATTTTAAAAGTAAATTTTTAAAATTTTTTACAAAATATTATTTATTATTAAAATCTCAGCCTTTTTATATAACTTAATAAAATAATTTATAATAGTAAAATTTTAACAATAATATTTTTTTTATTTTTTATTTTTTTTTATTATTTACTAAATCACTATTAGGTCGTTTATAATTTTGCTTTAAAAATAAATTATTTAAATATTTTTATAATTTATTAATATAAAACTATTAACTCTTTCGCTAAAACTTTAGCAAATTTAGCTTAAAAATATTTAGATTTTAAAAGAATACGTTAATAATTTTATAAAGTTATTTTGTTATAAAAAAATCTAGCTTATTGCTTGGTCGGTCGGTTTATTTTTTTTTTTTTTTTAAAATATATATATAGTTATTTTTTTTAAAATCTAGGTCTTAGCAGTACTTATTAGCCTAGTTTATTATTTGCTTTTAAAATTCCTTAATTAATTATTGCGCTACCTCGACTTTTTTTTTAATATTTTATATAAATATTTATGTTTTTTTTTTAATTATTTTTTTATATAAACTTTTTTGCGCGAGCTTTTTTATTTTAAATTTTTAATTAAAAATTATTTATATTAAATAATTAATTAATATTTTATAAAATAATAATTCTTTTAAAAATTTATATAGTAAGCTAACTTAAACTATATTTATTGCTAGTAAAACTTATAATTAGTTTTTTTAAAAATAATTAATATATAGCTTTAATTACTGGTTTAAATATTAATATATAATTTTTACTTAATTTATTATTTTTTTATACCCAGCAAAAAAAAAGTTTAATTTTATTCCGTAAATTTTAAACAGCTTGTTTATAAAATTTATAATAAATTAGCTTTTTTAGTCGCTAATAAAAAATTTTAGCTAGCTAAATATTTAATAAAGTTTATAATAATATATTTTTATAATATTTTTTACAGTCGTATTTTTTTTATATATAGTTGTTTATAATATTTTAATTAATTAATTTATTATATAAAATATTATATTATATTTTAGTTTATCTAGAGAAAAACTTTTAAAATTTATAATTAAATATTATTAAAAATATTTTAGCATAAATAATAATATTAGCTTTTTAAGCGTTTTATCGCAAAATATTTTTGCAGCTTTATATAAATAATTAATAATATATCGATTAACGTTTTTATATAAACTTTTTTATTAGTACTAAGTTAATATTAATTAGCAGATTTTTTTTTTATTAAAATATACGGTTGTAAAACAAGCATACGTTTTTTTAATAAGCTTAATATACAAGTTATTAATATTAAATACTACCAGGCAACTTTTATATAATAATAAGTTCTTAAGCATAAATAATTTATAGTTTTTTTTACTGCAGGCTTTAGCTCTTATGCTTTTTAAGCTTATATTTTTTTTATTAGCTATTAATACAGCATTAATTAATACTACTCTAAATATAAATAATAAGGTTATATTTTTTAAAACATATAATAAAATAAATGTTATAATAATTAGTTTAAATAAAGCTATAATATATTATTCATTATATTTTTATTTTTAGGTTTTTGTAGCTTTTATTAAGCAAAACAAAATGTCGGCAATAATATTGCGCGTTCTAAGCTTATAAATAATAATAAAATTATAATAAGCAATTAATTCGGCTTAATTTATTTATTATAAGTTTAAAACCCTTTTAACGCTAAAATATTTTAACGCGGCGTAATTTATTATTATTATAAATAGTTTTAGCTATTATAATTTAACTAGTTTAATACGCTAATAAAGCAAACTTTTTATTACTATTAATATTTTTTTATTATAGATTTTATAATTAAGTTCTGCGCTATATAAAGTTTTTAAATAAAAAACTATTAGCTGCTACAAATTATTAAGTTTATCTTGTTATAATAAAATATTAGCTGTTACTTTATTAAAAATATTTGTTTTTATTATTATTTTTAAATTAAACAAAAAATATTGCAAAACTAAAGCAAAAATAAAACTTTTATATAATTAATCGAAGGCTTTTTAATAAGCGTTTATTTATTTTAAGTTTATGTTTACATAAATAAAATTAATTAATAGCTTAGCAATCTTTTTATATTTTTTAATAAATCGCTAGTAAAAATTATAAAATCTTAAAAAAAAATATATTTTAAATAGCTGCGCTTTTTTATTAAAATTTACAAATAATCTCTAGTTATATACTACTTTTATTTTATTAAAATTAACTTTTATTTTATTAACGCCGACAATAAATCCTAAAAACTTAGTTTTTTAAACATAAAACTCGTATTTTTTAAAGTCGGCTTAAAAACCTGCTTTTTATAATTATTTTAATACCTTGTTTATATAGTGCTTATATTTTAATTTATTATTTAAATAAATTAAAATATTGTTAATATATATAATATAAAATATATTAAAATAATCTTTTAAAATATTATTAATAAATCGCTAAAATATAAAAAACTTATTTATTAATTTAAATAGTAGTACTTTAAATTAGTACGCTTTATACCGCGTATAAAAAGCTGTTAAGCTTTTATTTTTTTTTGCTATATATATATAATAAAAAACTTAGCAAATATTTATTTTAGTAAACACTTTAGCTTTAGCTAAACAAGTTAATATTTTATTAATAAAAAAAAAAAAATACTTGTTTTTTTGAGTTATAATATTTAATTTATAATAGTTTATATATAACCGTAAAAAACTGTCCGCTTTTTTAGCAAATAATATTAGTACAGCCTAAAGTATAGTAATAAGCTTAATAAAATCTTTAATTAAATTTTTATAAACATATTTCCGACAAACTTCAGTTTTTTCAAGTAATATTTTATATAAAAAATTATACCTTAATAATTCTAGGTTTTTATCGATTATTAAATAATAATTAATTTTTACATAGTAAAAAAATAATTTATTTAAAGCTGCTTTATTAAATATATTTAAATATTACTAATATTAAAAAAAAACTATTTATCGAGCTTTTTTCTGCAACTTTTATTTATTATTTAAAAAAAACTCTGCTTTTTTTTATTGTTTACTCGCAATATAAGCATTTAGTTCGCATAAAAAAATTACTCCGTAAAAATTAATACTTTTATATTTCGCTATTATCTTAAAAATATAAATACCGACCGTAATAATTTATATAAACTTATGTTTATATTAACCAAAAACGTTTTTTTATAATTTATATAGCTTATAAACGTTCTATAATATTTTTTTTTTTAGTCGGTTTGTTGCTTTTACGTATAAAAAATTAAATATAAATCTTTTATAATATTTTTCTTTAAAAATTTATTTTATATATTTATACTTTTGTTGCTTTTTATTCGCTCTTAAGTTAATGTTTTTCTATAAAAATTATAATATTATAATTGGTTTATTTTTAAGTAATTAAAATAATTAAAATAATTTTATACTAAAATATTTTAAACTAGCAATTTATTTTTATATTTATTTTAAACGCTCGGTAGCTTAACGCTTTTTTTTTTAGCGTTTTTAGTTTATACGCCTATTATGCCTTCTTTTATTTTTTAAGTTTATTTGCTTAGTTTTTTTGTTAATATTTTATTAATAAATTAGTTTTAACAAAAAATTTTTAGCGTTGTTTATAAAAATCTTAAGCGTTATATATTCCGGTTTTTAATTATTAAAAAATAATAAACGTTTTTAACAACTATTAACAAATATATTATAGCGATTAAAAAACTTTTTACCGATAATTATATTATACTTTATATTTATAACTAATATTAATATATCTAGTATAATTTTTTTCTGCATACAAAAATACGCTTAAAGCGCTACGTTAATAATTTAAACTATTTTTTTATTATATTTAGCTATCTGCGCAAGCGTAAACCCAGTAATTTTTTTCGCACGTAAATATTTTATAATTTTAATAGCTAATATTATATTAACTAAAATATATACACCTGCTTTTATATTAGCTAAAGATTTTATAGTTAATATAAATTTATTATTCGCTATAATATAATCTATAAATAAAAAGTCTCCGCCTAAAAGTTTTTTTAAAAAATTAAATAAAATTTGTTTATACTATTTTATTTTTAAAGCTAACACGATTGCTTACTTAAAACAAAAGGTTATTTTTCTTAAGCGCTATTTTTTAGCTAATCCTTATGCCTTAAATAATCTTCTTTTATAGCTTTAGCAATAATTAAGCTAATATATATTTTTTTATATTTTTTATATTTATTTTTATATAAGCATATATTGCTTTAATATTTAATTTTATAATAAATAAAATACTGCTTACTTACGATTAGTTTTTATGCCTGCTTAAAATTAAGTTTAATATATAATTTATATCTGCTATTAATAGTTTTTAAAACTTAAATATTATAATAACTAAATAATCAGCTATTGCTAGGTATATTAAAGCCTTTTTTCGATTTAAAACTTATGCTTTTATTTTTATTTTTGTTTTTAAACTGCAACTTTAAAGCTAAAATATCTGCAAGCTTAGAGTTTTTTTTCTTTTTTTTATTTTTAGCCGCAAAAAAATTTTTTTATTATTAATAGTTATATATTTATATATAACTATAAAACGCTACAAAATTAACTTTAAAGTTATTAGCTTTTTTTATGCTTATTTTATTTAAGCGCTTAAATAGTTTATTTTATATATTTTATTTAAAATTTTTTAAATTAATATAAGCTTAACTTATTTATTAAGTAAATTTAATCTTAAAATCGGTAAACTTATTACTAGCCTTTATTTCTAGGTTTTTATATTAAATATAAATAGTTTTATACTTGTTGAGGTCGTAATATTGCTCGAAAAAATAGTTTAAAACTTATTAAACCGTAATATATATTAAATTACTATAATTAAATATAATAAAAAATATAAGATTTTCTAAAGTAGTATTATTTATATATTCTATAATATAAAAAATCTTATTGCTGTCGTTAATAAAATAATTATTATTTTTATTTAGCTTATTTTTTAATAATATATACTAATATTTAAATTTAACCTCGGTTTTATTTTTTATTAGCTTATTATTAATAAAAATAAAAAAATGCTTAATTTTTATTAAGCGATAAAATTTTCTTTTAATAAAAATAAATTTAAAAGTATTTTTATGTCTAGAATTTTTTGCTAGTCTTTTTTTACTTAAGGCTAAATTTCTTTTATTGTTTTTTAATTATTATGCTTTGCGCATCTAGTAAAATAGCTTATTTTTAACGATAGCAAAAGTTTTTTTGCTTGTGTGTGCTTTAGCTTTAAATTTTGCAGCAGCGTTTTTATACTTTTTAAAGTCTACATAAATATTAGTTAGCTTAGCTTTAAGTAAATTATATTTTTTCTTGAACTTATTGTAGTATTTATATAAAAGGTTTATATTATTAATATAGTTTAATTAAGCTTTATTTATTTCGAGACTTATTTTATTAAGTGCTATAAAAAAAAACGTTTATAGCTTAAATTCTTTAAATATAGCTTTAATATTTTTTTCTACAAAAATAATAAATTATACTATGTTTAAAATACTATTATAATTTAGCTACTAGCCTTTAATAGCCTTAAAAAAAGCTTTAAAATATATTATTAAACCTTTACTTTAAGTAAAAACGTAAGCTATAGCCTGCTTTTTTACTCGATTTTAAATATAGCTATATTTGTCCTAGTATTTTTTTTCTAGAATTTTAGCGTAAATTTCGGGCTTGCATGCATAAGTCTTAAAAAACTAATAAAAGTTTTTATTAGGTTTTTTCTGCTTATTGTTTAAACCTGCGTTAAAACGCCCGACAATATTTATAGCGTTTTATTAAGCGCTAAAAAAGTTCTTATAAAAAAAACAATATTATATATTCTTTTTATTTTTTTTACGAAAGTTTAGTTTAAATAAATCTTTGTTAATAAAGCAAACTTATTTTAAGGCCGCTTTTATAATATTTTTATTACGTGCTATTTTTCGCTTTATAATTGCTGTAATTAATTAATATTTAAAATTTATAAATTAAAAAAATTAACGTTTTTTTAAACAAGTATAAAATAAAAAAAATAGTTTATTGTTATAGCTATAACACAAGCAGTATAATTTAAAGCCCAACTATACTTTCGTATTAAAAAAAAATAAACTATTTAAAAAAAAAAAAAAAAAAAAAAGCCAGCTTATATACTCTTTACCGCTTAATATATATAAATTAAATAAGCCACGCGGTAGCGTTATTATTAACACCACTTTTATTAATTACGCGCGGGCTATATAGCGCGCTTAACGCTACAAGGCTTAAATATATACCTTAACAAGCTGAAAGCTATACAATAAGCTACACGTAGCTTTAAGCTATTATATTTATAATATTAAGATTATTTTTTTTTTTAGTTAAATTTATAGTTATATTTATTAAATAGTTTAATTTTTTTTGCTTTAGCAAGCTTATTATATATTTCGGTTTTTTTATTTATAACGTTAAACTTATTTATTAAAGCTTAACGATTAAATAAAAGTTTAGTTTATAAAAAAATATTTTTTTATATATTTTTAAATAAATATATATTATTTAAATTTATTAACTTTAATAATTATACGTAAATAAATAAAAATTTTTTACTAGTTTTATTTTTTTTTTATTTAACGTTTTAAACAAATAAAAAATAATTTTAAGAAATATTTTTTTTTACGCTTTATACTCGGTTATAGTTAAGCTAGTAGTATATATTATTTTTATTTAAGTAAAAATTGCTAAGGATTTAATAATACTTAGCTTTTTAATTTTTTGTTTTTTCGAACTAAGAAATAATAAAATAATATTTATTTTTAAAGCCGAATAATATATTTTATTATTATTTGGTTTTTTAACGAAAACGTAAAATAATAGCTTTATATAAAAATAAATATTAAGTGTTAATTAAATATATTTAGCACTTTTAACGAAAATAAAACCTTAGGTTTTAAACTTGTTTTTATTTATAATATTTAAACTAAAATAAATATTTATTATTATAATAATTAATATTTTTTTAGTAAATAAATTATATACTAAAATAATATAATCGAAAATTAATTTATTATAATTATTATTATTTTTTTTTTACTTTTATTATTTTTGCTTTAGCTATTTATTTTTTTATATAAATGTTTTTATATTTTAAGCGAATATTATACTTTAAGTACGCTTGGTTTATGTTTTAATAAAAATATAAATAAAATAAAAAAATTTATTTTAAATTAAAAAAAAAATTATACCGCTTTAAAATTTACGACATGTTATAACTTATTATTTTAGGTAATTAAATAAAATTTATTATTAAAGCTAAAATAAAATAATAAAAAATTATTTATAGTTTAATTATTTAAAATATTTTAATTATTTAGCGATTAATTATTAATATATAATTAATTTAAAAGTATACGTAGTTATATATTTTTTTTAACCTTTATTTATTATTTTAAATAAATTAAATTTATAACTTTATTTATAAAAACTAAGCTTTTAGCTGCGTTTATAATATAAACGGTTTATATTTTTATTTGTTTTTTTTTTATTAATTAATAATTTATTGCTTGAAATATTTATATTTTTTATTTATTTATAATTTATATTTTTTTATTGTTTTTTAATTAATATTTTTATTTATTTATTTAAATAGCTTGCTTATTTATATTAAACTTATTTTTAGTTTATATTAATTAAACAAGCGATTTTATTATTAATTTATTAGTTAATAAAGTGTTGCTTATAAATAAAAATTGCGTAAAGTTATTTGCTATAAAAACGTAAAAAATTTTATTAAACTTAATATTATTTAATATACCGCGGTTTTTATATAGCGTTATTTTAACTTTATTTAATAATTTAACAAATATTATATTAATTTTATCGATAATTATAATTAGTTTATTTTATTATAATTATATTATATTTTTATTTTTTAATATTAATTTTTATATAGTTTATTTATTTTAAACGCGGAAATTAAATATAAAATATATTATAACGTTATTAATATATACTGCTGCGTTTTTTATAAAAGTAATAATAAATAGCCTGTTTTTTTTTAATTACTAAAATATTTTATATATAACGTAAATAACGACCGATTTTTTTATTTTTTTTTAATTTCTTAAATATTTAATAATAATAAATGGTTTATTAATTTTTTATTATATAATATCGGTATTAAAGTTAAATTTTCGATATATAAATAAAATAGCTTTTAATTATTTTATATTAAAATGTTTTAACTTATATATTATATAATTAAAAAAATAATATTTTATTTTACGAAAATATTTAATGAATATTTTATTTTTGCTTAAGTTTTAAAATATTAAAAGTTATTATATTTATTAGCTATATTTATTAAGTATAATAAAAGTTAATAATTAAGATTTATTTTTTTAATATTTTTTTATAATTTTATAATTAGTTTAATTTTTTAGCGATAATATATTTATTTTAACTTTTAATATAATTTTTTAACGTTACGATTTTTTTTAAAACAGCTTAAGGTGGTATAACGCTTAGTTAATTTGTTTATATAGTTTTTTTATTATTAATTTTAGTTTTAATGCGTTATAAAATATTTATTTAGTTTTTAATAAAGCTAACGAAATTTTTATATTTTACGTTTTTTGTTTTTATATTTACGATAAATTATTTTAAGTTATTTATTATATTTAATAAATTATTTTTATTTATTAAAGATTTTTTTATTTATATAAAATTATAATATAAAAGTTTTAATAATTATTTAAGCTAGTTTTATTTTATATTTATAATTTATTAATTTTTATTAATATAAATATTATTGTTTTTATAAAGATCGGTTTATCGGTTTTTTTATGTTTTTATATTTTTTATAGTATTTTTTTTCGACTTTTTTAGCTAATTTAAATTTTATATTTTAAAGAGCAATTTATTGTTTAGTTTAGCGCAGTAAAAGTTTTATAATTTACGAGTTAATATTTTAATTAAGTTATATAAACGATATTAAAAAATAAATAATAAAAGCTTTAATATAATATTTTAGTCTAGGTTTTTTTTGTTTATATTATTAATTAATTGTTTATTAAAAATTAAAATTTATTTTTTATTAATAAGTTTTTAAATTATTTTCTAAAAAAAAAGTAAACTTTTTTTTATTAAAAAATAACGGGGTAATAATAGTTTTTTTAGTTTTTTTATAAAAAAAAAAAACTACTAGCGTAATTATAAAAATATATTTTTTAAAGAAAAGTTTTATAATATATATAAGCTTATATATAAAATAAAATCTAGTTTTTTTTAATTAATAAATTTAATAATAGCTATAAACTATTTAAGTTTAATTAATTTTATATATATTATAAAATAATTTTATATATATAAATATATAAATAATTTAAGTTAATATTAGTTTAGTTTTTTATAAATAAATAATAGTTTAATATTTTAAATAAATTAAAGTAAATTTTTATAGTTAATAATCTTTAAGCTATCGAAAATTTATTTAATAATAATATAATAAAGTTTTATAAAATTACGTTAGTTTTATTATTGTTTATTTTTTTAAAAATAATAAATATATTATTTTTTTTTTATAAATTGTTTTAAGAATATTTTTTTAGTTAATATTATGTTATTTTTTTTAGAATTTTTATTGTAAATATTATAAAATTATAATATTTTAAAAAAAATTTTATTATATAGTTTAAAATATATTAAATAATAAATAACGTTTAAGAATGTTTTTATAAAAATATAAAATTATAGTTATATTAAAATATTAATATTATTATTAAATTAATTTTGCTAACTTAAAGGTGGTTTTTTTTAATTTTAAAGGTTTTATTGTTAGCTATATAAATAAATTTTATTAAAGTTTATAAATAGCTAAAGCGGCAAGCTATTTTTTTATATAGTTTTTTTTAATAAAAATTAATATATATATAATAATTATTGCAAGCGTTTAAAAAAACATACTGTTTTTTTATATTAAATATTAATAAAGTTTTATTAAACTAAAAATATATTAATATTTATAACACTTTAATATATATTATATTAGTTTTAATTTAATTAATTAATTTTTAATTTAAGCATTATTTTTTAGTTAATATTATTATTATTTATAATAAATTTTTAAGTTAATATAGTTTATTTTATTAAATAAAAAGTTTATATAAATTAAAATATACTTTTTTAAACTAAAGATTTAATTAAATATTAAATTATTAACTAGATTATATATTATAATATTTTTAGTTAGCTATAATATATTATATAAATAAAAGCTTTTTTATTTATTATTTTTTATTATTTTATAATAAGCGGTTATTTAACTAAATATTTTAACTTAAATTATTTATTTAAAAAAAGTGTTTATATATATTTAAAATATTTAAAATGCTATAATAAGGTTTTAATATATAACTTTAGCGAATTTAAGATTTTATTAGTTTTTATTAAAATTAAAACGAAGTTTGTTTATAGTTTTAGCTTGCGCTAGATTTTTAGCGAATATAATTTTTAAAATTATAAAACTATTTTAATTTTTAAAATTAATAGTAAATTAAATAGTTAAAAGCTTATAAGCAATAATAAAAAATAATAATTAATTTTTAAATATATATTTTTATTCCCGCGAGTATAGTTATTAATAATTAATCGACCAGATATTTTTTAAGATTATTTTTATATATCGGTTTTAATAATATTTATTTATTTAAATAAAATATTTTTTAATAATTAAGTTAATAAGCTATAAAAAACAGTATATATTTTAAATTATATTTTAAGTAGTTTATTTAATTAGCGCTTTTATAATAATATTATTATTATTATAAATTTTATTATTTATAATTAAAAACAAAAAAAATAAGTTAAAAATAAATTGATTTTTATATTATAATAAATAATAATATATTTAAATATTTCGACTAATATTTGTTTTTTATTTATATATATTAATTTTAATATTAAATATATTTTTATGCTTACTTTGTTTAAATAAAAACAGGTGCGAGAACACGCGTAAATAAAAATTATTATTAAATTAATCGGTAAAATTTATTAGTCGGCATATTTTTAAATATTTTATTTTATTAATTTTATTAAAGTTAATAATATTTTTTATAAATTAAGCGGTATTAATATTATTTTTTAATAAAGTAGTATTATAAAAGCTTATAGCTAATATAACTTTTTTTATATTAAATAATTTATTTTATTTAATATTATTTATTTTTATTTTTGCTTTATTAATATTTTAAAATATTAATAATAATTTAATTCGCGTTATATTAGTTTAATAATTTATTTTATTTTGCTTTTAATAGTTTACTTTAAAAATATGCTGAAAACTTAATAGCTTTATAATAAATATATTTAAGTAAAATTTTCGCTCGGTTATATAGTTAGCGCGTGCGGCGTTAAGATTTTTTTTAGCTAATATATATATATTATTTTTTTAAAAAAATAAAATATTATTTAAAAAAAAATTATTAATGCTTTATTATTAATTAATATATTTATATATAATAAATTATTAGCTTTTAATTATAATAAAATATTTATAATAATTTAATAATAAATATAAAGTAAATTTTTATTGTTTTATAGTTAAGGTCGTATTATATTTATTTAAAAAACTTATATAATGTTTAATAAGCTTAAAACTACGTAAAATAACGTAATAATAATATTTAAAACGTTTTATTTTTAAACAATAATTTGTTTTTTTATTTAGTAGTATATATTAGCCGGTTTTTTTTATTTTTTAGCGGAAAACTTAATAATATATTTATAAAATATATAAAAAAAAATTAAACGTTTTTTTATTAAAATAAAGCGTTATAATTTTTTTAAATAAATATAAATATAGCTAGTATTAAAATAGTTAGCTATAATATATTTTAATATTTATATTTTATTAAAAAAATTTATATAGTATTTATATATTTAAATAAAGCAGTTTATATTTTTTATAAAGCGAGAAAAATATTAATAATATTAAATAATGCTATTAAAATTAATATTTTATTTTAATTTAATATTATAGCTTTAATTAAGCTATTATATTAAGTTATTATATTAATATTATTAATAAATAATATAAAAATTAAATAATAAATAAATATTATTTATAATATTTTAAATATTTTAAATAATTTTAGTTTAATAATTAATATAAACTAAAATATATTAATTTATACTTATATTAAAGATTTTATAACGCTTATATTTTTTATTTAATAATTTAAAATATTAAATTAAAAGTTTAAATTGTTTACGATTTATATTAATAAAAAATATTGCTATAATATTATTAAAACTTGAAATTTTTTTTATTAATGCTTAGCTAAAAATATTATATTTATATTATAAGTAAAAATTAATATAAAAAAAAATAATATATATTATTAAAAAAATAAACTAAAGATTAAGAATATTATAGCTAATAAGCGCTTAATTATTAAGTTTTTTATTATTATAGTTTAATAAGTTAAAAACGGTATAAAAATTATATAAATTTAACTTTATAGCTTAAAGCTTATAAATAAAACGTTTAAATTTAAATAATTACTATAAATATAATATATATTTATTTAAAATTTAAGCTTTAAAAATATTTAGCTTTAAAAATATATTAATAGTTATATTTTTAAACTATTTAATTAATTAAAACACTTATATTTTTTATATATATATTTAAAAATATATAAAAAATAATAAAACGCGGTAAATTAATTATAAATAAATAGTTTTATTATTTATTAATAAATATATTATAAGTAGTTTTTAGCCGAGGTATAATTAAAAAAAATTAAATATTGATTTATATATTTTATAAATAAAAAGTTTAAATATTAATAAGCGGCAACTAATTTATTTAAAAAATATTATTAAATTAATTTTTAATTGTCGATAAAGTTTTTTTTACTTTTATATTTATTAAATTAGCAGTTATATATAATATATATTTTATAAAATTATTAATAATATAAATAAATAGTTTTTTATATATATAAACTAATTAAAATAACGTTTTAGCTTAAAATAATAATTTAAAAAATAATTTAATATTTAAATTATTTTATTTTCGTATATAATTTACGCTTTTAATATTGCGGAAAATTAAAAGTTGGCCGAAAAACTAGTTTAATTAAATAGTTTTAAACTTTTTTATAATTTTTTACTAGTTTAAAATTTTTATATAATATATTATTTAGTATAACGTGGTTTATATGCAAGCGGATTATTCGAGCGAGCGGATCAGGTTTTCTTGGCGTACTTTTTAAGTATATTTTGTATATAAAGAATACTTGTCTCCACCTTTAAATAACTCGGTCAAAAAAATTCGGAAAAATATCGGACCTTTTTTTTTAATAATATAACTATATAATAAACTAAAATAAATTTTGCTAAATTTTATAACTATTTTTTTAAAGCGTATATATTTAAAAAAGTAAATTACAAGAATTACTTTAGCGTACTTTAAAATATCTCCTTAAATAAAATATATAAAAAATCAAAAAAGATACTTTTAGCTTTATTATATAGTTATATTTAACATAAAAAAAACCCGATATTTTTCTGATTTTTTCTCGTAGAGTTATTTAAAAGTGGAGTAAGTATTTTTTATATTAATTTAGCCTGCAGGGTACGCTAAGCTAAGTGATCTGCTCGCTCGAATGATTTGCTCGCATGTGAACCACGTTACCTATTTTATATTTAAACAATAAAAGATATATTTAATTAAATTATATTAAATATCGCTATATAAATATTTATAAAAAAAAAATAATATGCTTGAATTAATTATTATTATTTATATTTGCTTTTTTAAAATTATACCGGAGAAAAGTTTTTGTTAATAAAACACTTTTATAAAAATTTTATAGCTATTATATTTATAAATACACTTTATTTTTAATATATATTTTATATTAAACTTATTATTTAATATATTAAATTAATTATTATATATAATTATATTATTTAATTTATAAAAATAAAACTATTTTATATAAGCTTTAAAGATTATTATATTAAATTTATTTATTATATTTGTTGTTTTTTTTTTCTTTATTTTTTTTTTGTTTTTTTTTTTTTTTTTTAGAAAATAATGCTAAAATATAATAATTAAAGTTTAAAAAACAACATTAATAATATTTTCTTTCGAAAATGATTTTAAAACTATAATATTTTATAAATATTAAACAAGAATATATTATAAAAAAAAGTGGCCTAAAAAAAAGCTAAGTGCGCGCTGCGTTTTTTATATTTGTTTATTTTATTATCGCTAGTTATACGCCCTGTTTATTATATATAAAAGCTTAGCATAATTTTATCGCTTTAGTCGATATTAATTTTATTAATTTAACTTAGATCGATGCTATCGATATTAATTTTATTAGTTTTAAAATTAATGCTATCGATAGCGACTTTATTAATTTTAAGCTATTACGCTAAAAACAGCTTATTTTTTATGTTTATATAATAATTATAATTTTTTATATTTAATTATTTTTTTAGTTTTATTTTTTAGCTATTAATTTAATTTTATATTTAGTTTTTTAAATATATAAAAATAGCTGCTATATTTAACGCGCATTTAATATAATAATAAAAATACTTAAAAATCTTTTTTATAAACTAATAATTATTAGTTTTATTATTACTTACAAATTAAAAACCTTTATATATATTATATATATTTTATAAATATATATAAAGTTTATAATATTTTAATAGCTTTTTAATTAATAAAACTTGGCATAGTATAAATATCGGTATATAAAAATTATATAATAAAAAATCTACAAAATAAATTTATTAATAAAAATATTACAAGAATATTTAATAAAATAATAAAATATAAATTTATTTATGAATAATTATTTTAAAAAATATAACCTAGACTTATAAGTTAAGCTAATTAAATAAATTATACTATTAAAAATATAAAATTAAAATATAAATTTATAAACTTTATAAATATTTTAACAAATAATAAATATTAATATATTTAAATAATAAACTTTAGTTATAGCTAGCTAATTATTAACGCTAGCAAAAAATATTATAATAATATAAACAAACAAAAAAAATTTAAGCAATAAATTAAAAAAAAAAAAATTAACGTTAACGCTAGCACTTTTATTTAAACTAATAATATTTGCTTTAAAAATAACTTTATAAAAAATATCAATAATTATAAAAATAATAATAGCAGCACTTATTATTATAACATTAATAGCTGTAAAAATAATAATATTAGCACTTATTATAATAATATTAATTATTATTATATTTAAACTAATAATAACTATATTTAAATAAATTAATTAATTAATATTTATATTTATAATATTTTAATTATTAAAAGCTATAATAATAAAAACTTAATTTATATTAAAAATAAATATATTAGCTTTTAAAACAATAATTTTATATAAATAACTAAAAAAAAATAATTTATTTTTATTATCGCTAATAAAAATTATTATTATATTATATTTACTAAATATTAAAAGTTTTAAGCTTATAATATTAAAATTATATAATAAATTTATAAATATTAATATATTTTTAATTTAAATTAAATTATATTTAAAATAATATTTAAGCAGTATTATTTTTAATTATTAAAAAGTTATAGTTGCTTTATAATTTTTAACCAGAAAAATATTTAAATAGTTTTAGCTAATATTAAAAGATTTTTTAAAAGCTTTAACGCTAAATAAAGCTAAAAAAAAAACTCAAAAGATTTTTATTAGCTATAATAAATTTAAAAAAAATATAAAAATATTATTTAAAAATATTAAAAAAACAAAATACGCAAAAAAATAGCTTTACTACTTAAAATAAACTAAAGCTATAATAAATTATACTATAAAATTTAAATAATTAGCAGCAATTTTAAAATTATTAAAAGCTGCGTTATTTTATTTATTTTATAAAAAGTTAAAAACGCAAATAAAAAATAAACTATATAAAATAAATAAGCTATTAATAATTAATAAATATATTAATATAACTATTATAATCGACCGATAATTATTTAATAAATACTTTAAAAAAAAAAAACTATTAAAATTAAAAAAAAAATCTTTAAAAAAATAAAAAATAAAAAACTAAACAAATTAATAAAATTAAAAAACAATTATTTAAGAATATATTCTGAGTTAAATATTTTAATTATAGCTAGAAAAAATATTTTTAAACAGCATGCTACTTTAAAAAAAAAAATATTAAACGAAATTATTAAAAAAAAAAATTTTTTTAGCCGAAAAAAAAAATATAAGTAGTAAAAGTTTAAAAAAATAAAAAATAAAAAAATAACGTTTAAAATAAAATTTCTTTAAATTAAAAATATAAAGTCGCTATTTTAAATTAAATATATAATTTTATACTCGATATAATAAATTATTTAATTTACTACAATATAAAAAAAATAGTATATAAATAACGTTTAAAATAAAAATATATATGCTTAAAAAATAATTAAAATTATTAAATATATTATTTAAAAAAATAATTTGTTTAAAATAAAAAAACTAATAATAAAAATAAATTAGCGTTTATAATAAATTTAAATAATTATAAAAAAATTTTTACAGCTAAGCTTAAAATATAGCTTAAAAATAAATTTTGCTTAAAAAAAAAAAATTGCGATTATAAATAATATAATTATTAAACTAAGTATAAATAGCTTAAATAGTTAGTTTTAAAAAATATTTAAAAAAGCAAAACAATTTATAAAACTTTAAAAAATAAAACCTAAAAATAAAAAAAAATAAAAAAAACTATTTTAAAAAAACTAAAAAAAATAAATAAATATAAATTATAGCTAAAACTATTTAAAATATAATAAAATAATAAAATTTTATTAATAAAAGCTAAAACTAATATAATATATATACTATAACTAGCTATTTAATTAATTATTAAAAATTATTATTATAATAAAATAATAATAAAAAAAAATAATAATTTTTTAATATTTAAATATTTAAAATATAATATAA
>MU389890.1:0-20775 GCA_022578765.1 Xylaria sp. FL0933
ATTTATTAATAATATTAAAAAAAATTATTTTATTAAAAAAATTATTTTATTTTTAAAAATAATTATATTTACTAGTTTATTTTTTATTTTATTTAATAAAAAAATTATTATTATTTTAAAAACTAGTTTATATACCGATTTAATTTATTTAATTAAACTTTAAAACGTTTTTAAATTTTTTAAAGTTTTCGTAAATTTTTTTTTTTAGCTACGTTTTTAAGTTTTAACTACTTTATTAATAAGCGCTTATTTTTTTTTTTTAAGTTTAAGCTATATTATTATAGTTTTTTCGGTTTAAAACTTTTTATAAACTTGTTTTATTTTTTTTTTATTTTTTTAACCTTTATAAACTATTAAATAAATATTTAATAATTTTTACTTAATATTTTTTTAAGCGCTGCTTTATTTATTATTTTTATAAATTACTCGATTAATTAATTAAAAACTATATTTAATTTATTAATTATATATAAAATATTTATATTTATAATATTTATTATTATTTTAATTATTTTTTTTTTATTTAATTTTAACTAGTTTTATTTTTTTTTTATAGCTATAATTTTTTAAGTTTATATTTATATTAATAATTATTTAAATAATTTTATAATTAAAGCTCGGCTATTTAAAATTTTTTTAATATATTATCGTTAAATTATTAATAACTTATATAAAATTTATTATTAAATTTTTTTATTTTTAATAAGTTTTAATTATTTTTTTTTAAAAAATAATTAACGTTAAATTTTAATTTATTATAAATTTTAAAAATTCTTTAGCTCTTTAGCTTTTATAATTTTTTAAGTTTTATAAAAAATAATATAAATTAAAGTTTTTTATAAATATATATTATTTAATTAACTAGTTTTTATTTTTAATAATTTAAATAAAACTTTATTATTATTTTTTTTTAGTTTAATAAATAAATTAATTATATAATTATTATTTAATTTTTATTATTTATTATTATTTTCGTTTAATTTTTTTTATATTTTTTATTTAATAATTTTATTATTATTTTTTTATTTATATATAAAGTAGTTTTTTTTTATTTAAATTATTTAATATTTATATTTTTTTAAACAATAAATATTATTATATTTATTAACCGAAGGTTTTTAAATCGTTAAATAATTAAAGTTATTATTTAATAATATTTTTGCTATATTATTTTTAAAGTTTATTATATTTTAAAAAATAATATTATATTTTATTATATAAATAAAAAAATAATTTTATTAAAATTATTTATATATTGTTTTTTTGTTAATAAATTAATATTATTTAATTTAATAAAAGCCGAAACTAATAATATTTAAATTTTATTATTTAAAATTATTTTATTAATTATTGCTGATTTTTTTATATTTTAAAAACTTTTAAGTTATAAAATATATATTATTTTTACTTTTTTTTTTTACTTTGTTTTTTTTTTATATAATTTATTTTACGTAATATAATTATTATTATAATTAACGCATTTTTTTTTTAGCTTTTATTTTTTTAACTAAGTATTTATTTTTATTATTTTTATGTTTTAAAATTATATAATAGCCGCACTTAATATTTTTTAAATAAAATTTAATTATATACTTATATTTATAATAATTAAAATATTAAATAACCTTAAGTTTTTTTATGAAAAAATTATAATTAAATAATTACTTTTTTTATATAAAATTATTATTATATATTACTTTAGTTATTTATATATTATTAATATAAATCGTAATAATTATAAATTTTATTTTTTTATTTTTAAATATTATTTTTTTATATCGCGTAATTTTAAAATATTTATTATATAATACTTTTAATAAGTTTTTATTTATATATATTTTATATATATATTTTATTAAAACGTTTTTTATAATAACTATTATATTTTTATTTTATAATTTTATTTTATTATTTATATTTTTTAAAACCGCGTTTTTAAATATAATAATAATATTATTATTGTTAAGTTTTTTAGCCGCGATTATATTATTATTTATTAAAACTATATTTACAACTTTAATAATATTTATTAATATTTTTTTTTTAAGTTTTTTAATTATTTTTTTATTTTAATTAAAAATTTTTTAGTTTTTTTATTAATATTATTTTATTAATATAACTTAGTTATATAGCTATAATTATTTAAGCTTAATTTTTTATTAAATTTATTATCGCGTTCGCGGTTAAAATTTATTTAATCGTTTTTTAAATAATTTTATTAAAGTTATAATATATAATTAATTTATTAAAGTTTACTTATTTTATTGTTTTATTAATTATATTAACTTGTTTTTTTAAAAAGCGTATTAATAATTTTTTTTTTGCGTTTTTTTAAAAAAAAAGTTTTATTTTATTTTATTATTTATTAATAGCTGCAGTATAAATTTAATTAATTTATCGACTATTTTAAATAAACTTTTATATTTATTAATTATATATTTTTTATTAAAACGCAATTAAATTATTATTATATTAATAATAAATTATATTTTTTATAAATAAATTATTAATTATTATTTACGTGTTATTTATTTTATTTATTTTATTTATTATTTATAATATTAATATAATTTCTTTATTAAATATAAATAATATTTTTAAATTTAATAATTATAATTATTTAATAATAATTATAATAACTTAAAATTATATATAAAATAATATATAACTTTTAGTTTATTAAAATATATATTTAAGTTTTATAATATTAAGCGCGCTATATAACTTATATATAATTAATAAAAATAATATTAATAATAACGCTACCGCGTGGTTTATTTTATTTATATATATTAAATAATAAAAAATATATAAGCTAGCTTTTTTTTTTTTTTTTAAATAATTTTTTTTTAATATAAAAATATAATTAAGTTTTAAATTATATTATTTATATTATAACTATAATAATAAACTATTTTTTTTATTTTATATTTATTTAAAAAAATATTAATTTTTTTAATTTATAAACTTTAAATATTAATTAATTATAATAATTATAAAATAAAAAATAACACGTAATAAAAATATTATAAAAGTAGTTTTAAAACAAGTTTATTTTATTAATAAAAATTTATTTAAATTAAATTTTCGTAAAAAAAATAAAAAAAATATATAATATTATTTTTTTATAAAAACTTTTTTAGCGTTTAATAAAATATTATAAATATTATTAAATGTTTTAATATAAGTTTAAACAATAAATAAAAAAAACTTAATAAAAACTTTTATTAATTTTTTAAAATTTATATATATAAGCTTAAAATTTACGTTAAAGTTTTAAAAAAAAAATATTAAAATAAATATAGTTATATTTAAAATCGAGTAAAAAAACAAGTTATAACCTACGTTTTTATTTAAAATAAAAGTTTAATAATATATTTTAAAGTTTTTTTTAAAACTATTAAAAACTAATAATTAAACTATAATAATATTTTAAATATAATATAATTTATTATTTTTATTAAAAAAAATATTAAAATTATATTTAAAAAATTTAAGTTATAAATATTTTTTTTTATAATATTTAATAAAATAAGTTTTAAAATAAATAAAGCTTAATTAAATTATATTAATAATATAAACTTTTTATATAAATATTATAATAAGTTTAAAAAAAAATATAATTTATTTAAAATTAAATTAATTAATATTTATATAAACTTTAAAAAATATAAAAACGTTATTATAAAATTTAAAGCTAAAGCACGTATAAATAAAAAAGCTTTTATTATTATTAAAAATAAATTATTTTATTAAATATATAAAATATAATAATTAAAAAGCAATAAAAAAAATCTAGTCTTAAATAAAAAAAAATTAATAAAAAATTTTAAACGTAAAAATATTTTTAAATTTATTTTTATTAATAATAAATTAACTAAAAATAAAATTAAAATTAAATTTAAATATTAATATATATTATTAAAAAATAAATTAAATAAAAATAATAATTATTTTATTAATAATAATAATAAAATCTTTTATATTATAAAATATATAAATAATATTATTTTAAAAAATTTTATATTTTTTATTATATTTAATTATAATAACTTAATATATATTACGATAAAGTTAAAATATGTTTTTTTTATTATAAAAATATTTTAAAATAATAAATAACTTTTAAAAGCTTAACTATATATATTTAAATTGCGTAAATTTTAGTTTTTTATTTTCTTATAGTTTTTTTATTATTATTATATATATATATAATTAAAATATAAACTTTTATTTTTATTAAATTAATCGGTTTTATTTTTTTTTTAAAAAGTTTTAATATAAATAAATTATATTAATTTATATTAATTAAAAGTTTTTAGTTTTTTTTATATTAGTGTTCTCGGTAAAGCTTAAAATATTAAACGTTTATTATTTTTTAAAGTGCGATTATAAATTAAAAACTTATGCTTTAGCTAATATTTTATAAAAAAAATAATAAAATATATATTATTAAAATATAAACTTTATTGTTTTTTTTTTATTTTTTATAACGAGCTAATAAATATTATTATTTATTAATTATTCAATAATTTTATTAGTAAGCTTATTTAAATTAAGCTTAAAGACTATAAAAAATAAAATAAAATATTTAATTAATATATATTAATAAAAATAACTTAATATAAAAAAAAATATAAGCAAATAATAAAAATTAATTAAATAATTTATATTAATTATATTAAAAATAATTATAAATTAATTTTTTTTATTTATTTTATTATATTTTATTAATTAATTTAGTTATTTATAAAATTTTATATATATTTTTATATATTAAGCGGTTAAAACTTTTGTTTTACTGCGCGAAAAAACGAGATAATATTTTCTCGAATTTAATTATTAGCTTTAATATTACTACACTTATAATTTTAAAAGTTTTTATTATTTTTATTTTTTTTTGCTTAAGCAATAAATATTTAAATTTTATTATAAACTTTTAATTTAATATAAAACGCTTTTAAAATTTTAAATTATTATTAAATAATAATTTTTTTATAAAGATTATTTTTTTAATATTAATTTTTATATTTAATTAGCCGGATTTTAAATTATTAGTCGATTATTTTATTAAAAAATTAAAGAAAAAAATATTATTATTTTCGTTAAACTTTTTTTAAATAGCTTTATTAAAAGCGCTAGCTATAACGCTTATTATTTTTTATATTATTAGTTTTTTTATTTTTAATTTTATATTTAAATTTTAAAACTTTTTTAATAAATTTAAAATTATAAAATAGTTTAAAAATATCGAACGTTTTTTTAAATTATATTATTTATTTTAATTAAAATAAATTAATTAATTATTATATTAAATAAAAATTATTATTAAAAAATATATTGTTTAACATTTAATCGGTTATAATATAAATTAAAACGAGGTAAAAAAAATTTTTAAAAAAAAATATAAAGTTAATAATTTTAAATAAATTTAATTTAAATAAAGTTAGTTTATTTAACTACTCGCTTAAAAATATATTTAATTTTAAAATTATACACGATTTTTTTTTAATATATAGCTTTAATAATTAAGTTAAAAAAAATATTTTTTATATTTAAAAACTTTTATTTATATAATTTAATCGAAGTAATTTTAGCTAATTAATTACGTTAAATTTTTATTTAATATTTTATAACTAAAGAAAAATTATATATTAAACTTTATAACGAAGCTATAAATAAACTTAAAAAATAAACTAATATTAAAATATTTTTATTATTTTAAAAAAATATTAATATATTTATATCGGCTATTAACGTTTTTTATTAATTTTTAAATATTTTTATATATTTTATATAATAATTTATTTTTAAAAACTAGTTTATACTTTTATTTATAATTATAATTTTATTTATTAATAATATTACGATAATATTTTTAACTTTAAAAATAAAATAAGTTAATTTTATAATTAATTAATTAACTATATAAATATAAAACTTATTAATTAATTTTATTTAAATAATCGAAGCTATAAATAAGTTTTTTTATTTATTAATTAATAAAACTTAATATTATATTTTGCTTAATTAAGCTTTATAATAAAAAATTAATTAATATTTAAGTTATAATTATAATAATTAATAAATAAACGTTTTTATTATTTAAGTTTAATAAATAAAGTTATATAATAAAAATAATAAATAAAATAATAATAAATATAGCAACTTTAAAAATAATTTAAAATATAATAATAAATATAATATAAAAAATAAATATAATTTTATTAACTATTATAAATATAAAGCTCGCGATTATTAAATATAAAATTGTTTTTTATTAAAAAATATTAAAGTTTACGGCGTTTTTTATTATATAAACAAAAAAAAAGCTTTATATATTAAATTATTTAATATATTACTTTATATATAAAATTTAATAATAAACCGTAATAAAACCGTAAAAAAAATAAACAAAAAAAGTTTTATTATATTTACTTTATTTTAAATTTTTTATATATTTATAAATATTTATTTTTTTGCTGTTAAAGCTATATATTTAATATTTTATAAATATAATTATTTAATAAAAGATTTTAGTTTTAAGCAAAAAATATCGAGTATAAAAGCAGGCAGTATTATAAATAAAAAAAAAATTACTGCTTATATAACTAGTTTAATAAAAACTAATTAATATTTTAAAACAATTTAACGCTATTAATTAATTATATAAACTAGTTATTTTATTTTAAATAAATTTTATTTATTTTATATAATAAAAAATAAATATTTTAAAATATAAAAACTATTTAAAGTTTAAATATATTAAATAAATTAAATATTAAAAAAGTAAATAATTTATTGTTTTTAAAACGACAAACAAAAAATATTTAAATAACTTATTAAAATTATTAATATTTATATTTATAAAAATTTTTAATATTAATTTAACTATAAACGTTATAATTATAAAAAAATAACGCGTTAATAATAATAAAAATAATTTTAAAAAAAATATTATTAAAAATATTATTTTATTAGCTTTAAAACTAGCTAATTAAGCTATAAAAATATTTTAAAAAATATTAAAACTTATTAAAAAAATAAAACTTTGTTAAATATTTTTAAATTAAATTTAAAACTTAATAAAAACTAAAATTAAACTTATATAAAAAAAATTATTAAGCTTATTTTTTAACGCGTTATAGTTATTATTTATATAAGCTTTTAAATTAAAAAAAACTTTAAAAAAAATAATATTTAATTTTAATATAATTAAATAACCTTTAAAATAAATAATTAACTAAGTATAACTAAAAAAAATAAAAATTAAAAAATTTTAAATATTTTAATTAATAATATTTATATAAAACTTTAAAAATTTATTTAAAAAATTTATTAATCGTTTAATATTAAAATAAACTTATTTTAAATAAAAGATTATATAAAAAAAATATTAAAACTTATTATATAAGTTAAAATTTTTTTTTAAAATTTAATAATTACCGGGCTTTAAAATATTAATGCGTAAGCTAGCTTTATTATTAAAAGCTATATTTAATAAAACTAGATTTTAATATTAAATATAGCTATAATATAAAACAGTTATTTTATTAATAAAGCTATATTTTTTAATTAATATTTTAGTTTTATTATAAAATTTATTTAAATAATAAAAAAATATATATTATAAATTTTTATATATATTATATTAAATAAAATAGCTGCTGTTTTTTTATTATTAAATATAAACTTTTTTAATATAATTAATTATATATTATATTTTAAAAAAAAAAAATTTATAGCTATTATTATTATTAATAATATTTAAATTATTATATTTATAATAATATTAATTATTAAAAATTAACTATATAATAAAATTATATTATAAACTATAAAAAACTAATAATTATTTATAATTAAAAAAATATTATAAATAATTATTAAAGGTTTTTTATTAATAATTAACTTTTATTATTATTTTATATTATATAAGTTATATTTAATATAATAAGCAATTTTAATAATTAAGTTTTTATAAATAAGTAGAAAATAAACTTATTAAAAAAAAATAAAATTAATTATTAATATATAAAAAATAAAAACTGTTTATAAAAACTCAAGAAAAAAAAAATTTTTTTTATATATTATTTAATAATATATTTTTTAAAATATTTAAAAAAATCTTTAATAAAATTATATACGATATAAAATAATTAAAATTAAAGTTTATAAAAAAAAAAACTTTTCGAAAACTAAATATTTTAGTATATATAATATATAAACTTAAAGTATAAAAAATCTACTTAGTAAATAATATTAATTATAACGGCAGCATATTATTAAAATTAATTTATTAAAAAAAAAATATATTTAATAAAATCTAAAATTAAAATAAAAAAATAAAATTAAAAAACTTAAATATTTTTGCTAATATTTATTTATAATTTATTAAATAGTTTAAAAAAACTTAATTAACGATAATATATTTAAAAAAAAATTAAAAAAATTTAAAAAATATAAAGTTTATTAATTAAAAAAAAACGCTTTTTATTAAAATTTTTTTTAAGCAAAAAATAATATTAATATAAAACTTTAATAAAATTAAAAAAATATAAAATAAAATAACGCTTTTTTATAAAACATAAATTATTTAATATAAAATATAGCAAGTAAAAAATATTTTTATTTTAATATTTTTATAATTATAAGTTTTAAAGGTTTTAAAAATATAAATTATTAATTTAATTCTCGAAAAAAAATATAAAATATATTAAAATATTTAATTTATTATTAAAAAAAAAAGCAATAATTTATAATTAATTAACTCGGCTATAAAACTTAACGTTATTATAATTAAAAATATATTTTTACTTTAAAATTATAATAAATTTATTAAAAAATTTATAATATATTAAATTTTATTAATAGCCGATTTTTTTTTTAGTTATAATTAAATTTTTTTAGCTTTAAAAAGCTATATAATAACCGTTTTTTTAATTTTTTTAAAAGTTTTTTAAATAATAATATTGCCGCAAAAAATAATTAACTTAATTATTTATTTTTTCCGAGTAATTAATTAAATATTTTATAATATAATATTTATAAAATATAAACTATTTTTTAATAACGTCGAGATAAAAAAGCTTATTTTTTATTATAATAATTAAAAAATTGTTTTAAAAATTTAAAAGTTTATATTAAAATATATTAAAAATATTAATATAATATTATTTAATTTTAAATTAGTTAAAGCTATTACTAGTAAAACTAAAAATAAATAATATAAATTGTTTATTATATTTATTAAATATATATATAAAATATATAATAAATAATTAGTCGATATAAAAATAATTAAAATTATTAAATAAAAACTATATTAAAATAAAATTAAAATTAAAATATTTCTCGGTATAATAAAATATTATAAAATATAAGTATATTTTTATATAATTATTATATTATTATTTATAAAGTTATTAAAAAAAAATATATGTTTTATTTAAAGCAATAATTAATATAAAGCTATAAAAACTTTTTAAAACGTTATTATTATTATATTATATTTAATTATTTTAGATTATAAAAAAAAAAATATAATTTAAAGTTAACGCTTTAAAAAAAAACTAAAAATATATTTTTTATTAAAATATTAATAATAAGCAATAATTAATAAAATATAAGTTTAAAATATAATAAAAGCTAAAACTTATTTATAATATTATAAAAAAAAGTATTTAAATATAATTAAATTATTAAAACGCTTGCAAAATTATTTTTATAAAATCAGGTTTTATTTTAAAACTAATATTAAAGTTTTAATTATATAATTTAACGATAAATTTTTAATTTTATTTAAAATAGTTTTAATAAAATAAGTTATATTTATTAAAATATTTAATTTTAAATTATATTATATTTTTAATAAAAAATATATTGTAGCAAATAAATTATTAAAAAAACTTAAAAAACTATTAAATAAGTTAAATAATTAATAAAAAAATAATATAAAAAAATTTATTAACTTTTAATTTTTTATAATAATAGTTAATTTACGACTAAAAAAATAAAAAAAACTTTTAATATTTAAAAATAAATAAACTTTAAAATTATAAAAGCTAATAAAATATTTTATTATAAATAAGCTGTTTAATTATTTAACTATAATAAAAAATAAAATATTATATTATTATTATATACTTAATTTTTTTATTTATAAAAACTATTTATAAAAATAAACTTAGTAGCTATATTAAATATAATAATATATTAATAATTAAAAAAACTAATATTATATTATTTAAAAATATTATTTACGTTTTAAATATTAAAAAAAAAATATAATATATTATAAAATTACCGCTTAATATTATTAAAAAAATATATTTAAAAATATTAATAAAGCTATAAAAAATTATTTTTTTTATTAAAAAATATAACTAAAATAAACTAAAAAAAAATATAAATATAATAAAGCTAAAAATATTTTAATTAATTAAATATTTAATATTTAATATATATTTAATAATAATAAATATAAAATAATTATAAAAGTTTATTGCGAAATTTTTTTATATTTTAAAGCAATATTTTTAAAAATAATTAAAGCTAAATATATTAAATAATTTATTTAAAAATAAATCGTGCTTTAATATAAATAACTTTTTAAAATTAAATATAATAATAAATTAAAAAATAAAAAAAAAGTTAAAAAAGCCGCGCAATAATTTAAATATTATATTTAATATAAAATAATATATTATTTATAAAGCTAAAGTTTAATTAAAAAAAGCTACCGATTAATTATTAATAAATTTATAAAAGTTATTAAAAAATAAATAAAAACTAGTTAAAATTATTAAATAAAATCGTTTAAATAAATAAAATAATAATTTAATATTATAAATATAGCTTATATAAATTAATATATAAATATTTTTTTATTTTTTTTATTAAAAATATTATGTTAATTTAGTAAATAATTAATTAAAATAAAATTATAAACTATATAAATTTATTTATTAATAAAATATAATAGTTTACGCGAAAAAAAAAATATAATTAAAATATAATAAATTATTATAAAAAAAAAACGCCTCGTAATAAAAAAAATTAATTAATAATACGTATATAAAATATAAGCTATATTATTAAAAATTAATAACTTAATATTTATTTTCGATATTTTTTTATATAATAATAAATTATAAAGCGCTAAATTTTTTTATAAATAAAAAAGTTTATATTTAATTATATTTAAATAAAATAATAAAAAATATATTATAAAAAAATTAAATAAATATATAAAAAGCGGCACTTATATATTAAAAAGCTTATAATTATTTATAAAAAATAAAAAAAAATTTTAAAAACTTATAAATTTTTTTTTTAATAAATAAATTATTAAAATATTTAAGTTAAAAATATTTAATTAATAAAATAATTATTTAATATAATTTTATTTAAATATTTTTAAAAATAAATAATAAAAAATTATTAAAAATAAATTATTATTATATAAAATTAAAATCTTTATTATAACTATAAAGCAATAAAAATTTATAAGCATTAATAATTTTAAAAAAAAAAAAATATTAAATTTATAATAATTAAAAAATAATAATAAAAAAAAAAAACTATTATAATCGTTAATTTATTATTATTATTTAATAATTTAATTATTTTATAATTTATTTTTATAAAATAATAAAAATATAATTAATTAATTTATTTATTATTTTTAAAACTTTTATTTTTAATATAAATATTTAAAGCTTTTGCTAAAATTATATATTTATTATTTTTTTTTTATCGCTTTTATTTTTTCGTTTAAAAAATATTTAATTATTATATAAAAAATAACTTAATTTATTTAAATATTAAAGCTTTTAGCTAAGCAAACATTATATTATAAATAATTATCGATAAGTTTTTTTTTAAAAATAAAAATATTTAAAGGTTATTTTTAAACATTAAGTTTTTTTTTTAATTATAAACGCTTTTTTTAATTTATAAATATAAATATTTATAAATATTGTCGGCAAACTTATAATAAATTTAATTAATAAAATATATATAATTATCGCAAGCACTATTTTATTTAATTTATATTAATTAATAAAAAAAAAATTATATATTAAAATATTGTTTATTTTTTAATTATTAAAAATAACGCTTGTATAAACAATATAATATAAAATTTAAGCGGCCGAGCAATTAAATAATTAAAGCTTATAACCGATAAAATTAATATAATATTAATATTAAATAATTGTTTATAAAGCTCTTATTATATAATTTAATAAATAATAATATAAATATATTATTTTTTTAAGCTATATTATATTTATTAATAAATTTTTTTAAAAAAAAAATAATCGCATTAAAAAAACTAAAATATATAATTTATTAAATATATTTTTTAAATAAAAAGCTATTTATAACTTTAATAACTATATTTTTAAAAGCTTAAAATATTTAAATAAATTTAAAAAAAATTAATTAATTAATAAAAACAAAAAAAAAACAAAAATTATATTTATATATATTAAACATTAAAAATATAATCTTTAAATTAAAATAAATAAATAAAAATATTTTTTTAAATAATATATAATTACTTTTAATTTTTAAATATAATTACAAGTTTTATAAACTAATTAATAATAATATAACTAAAATATTAAAATAAAAAATAAATCGTTAAATATTTAGCCGAAATAATTTTATATAAGCTTAAATAAATATATAAAATTTAACGTAATAACTACTTAAACTAAATTAAAAAAACAACTTAATTATAAACTATATTTATAAATTAATTAATAATATTTATTTTATAATTTATATTAAAATATATAAACTTTATAAAATAATAATTATTATAAAACTTTTTATAAATTATTTTTTTTAATAAACTAAAGTAAAATATTAGCCGAATAATATAATTTAATTTTTAAAAAATTCTTGGGCTTATAGCTCGAAAAAAAAAAAAATTTTAAAACCGCGGTATATTAACAAATAAATAACTTAAGCGAAAATAATACCACGTAATATTATTATAAAACAATAAATTAATAAATAATAACACTTTAAATAAACTATAAGTTATAATTTAAATATTTTAATATAAAGCTATAATTTAATTATTTAATTTTATCGCGTAAATTATTTAAATATTTAAATAATTATATATTATATTATTAAATATATTAATATTTATTTTTAAATAATAATTAATGTTTAAGTTTTTATAAAAAATATAATTATAAAACTAAAAAATTAAAGCCGTTATAATTTAAAATAAATAATTAATATAAGTATAATTTAAAAAACTATAATAAATATAAAATATAAAAAAAAATAGTTATTATTAATAAAAATAAAGCTATTAATTATAAAATATAATAAAAAAAAAATATTAATAAATAATTAATAAAAAAAAAAAATATTAATAAAAAACCACTTAAACTTATTTAATTATAAATTATAACTTATATATTTTCTTTAATAATATAAAAAAAAAAAAATTATATATTTTTTAAAAAATAAATTATTAATTAATACTTTATATTTTTTAAATAAGCTTTTTTTATTAATTAATTAATTATAAACGTTATAAACTTTAATAGCTTTTATTAAACCGTTAAATAAAAACCCACGTTTATACCCTCGACTATACTTTTATTTTTATTATTTTAAACACTTTAAAACTTAAAAGCTTAGCTTTTATTTAACCTTAAAATTAAATTAATTAATTTTTTATATTTTATATATATTTTATACCTTTATTAATAATTTAGCTATAATGTTTATTAATTTTTTTTTTTTTTTATTAATAAAATAACCGTTTATTTAATAAAAAAAGTGCTATATTTTATAAAAAAAAAAGTTAAAAAAAAAAACAAGCTTATAAAACTATTATTTTTATATTATTTATTTTATCCATTATTTATAATATTAGTTTAATTAAATTATTTTTATAACTATTTAAAATATTATATATTTATTATAGCTTTTAAAAATAAAATTATATATATATAAAAAAACTTTTCGGACGTAAATATATTTATTATTAATATTTATAAAAATAAATTATAAGTTTTTTTACAATTATTTATTTTAAATAAAAAATAATTTACTTTAAAAAATTATAAATTAAAACCTTTAAATTATAAAAAAATAAAAACTATAGTAAATATTTTTAAAAATTAATTAATTTTTAATAAAATATTAAACCGTAAATTTTTCGGCGAAATAACGCTTGCTTTAATTAATATATTTTTTAAATTATAATAATTTAAGTTAATATACCGTTAATTAACTACATTTAAGCTTAATAAACTTATTTATATAATTATTTATAAATTTAGCTTTAAAATAATATTTAAAACTTTTTTTGCTTATATTTTTATTTATAAACTAATTAGCGTAAACTAGTTTAAAAAATTTAACGACTATTTTTTTAAAAATATATTTAATAAAACTTATTTTATTATTATTAAAAATATATAGCTAATATTAAAGTTTATTAAATTTAATAATTATTAATTTATTATAATATATAATATTAATAATTAATAAATTTATATTTTCGATTTAATAATAAAAAATAAATTTTTAGTTTTAATATTAATTATTTTATTTTTTAGTTTACGCTAATAAAATATATAAAAATATAAATATTATTATATCGTTTATATATTAAATATATTTATAAAGCTTAACTTAATTAAAAACTTTTTAACAAGTAATAATAATAAGCTTATAACTTTAAACTAAGCTTTAATTAATTAAAAAATAATTTAATTATATAAATTTTATTTAATAGTATTTTTTATTATTTAAACTTTAAAAAAAAAGCAGCAAGCTATATTTTTAGCTTTATTATTTAAATAAAATAACTATTTTATTATTAATTAACTTGTTATATTATTTTTAAACAGCGCGGTTTTTTTATAAATAATTATTTATAAGTAAAATTATATAAAAGCCGGGTAAAAACTTTATATATTATATTTTTTTTACTTTAATTATTTTTTAATTATATATAAACTAGTTTTTATTAATTAACTAGTTATAAAAAAACAAGATAAAGTAAAAAAAATAAAACTAATAAACTTTTTTTTAAAGGTTATTATATTTTTTAGTTTTAAAAAAAAACTAAAAAAATTTTTTTTTAGTCGTAAAAAACCTTTAGCAGGATTTTTTTAATTTTACTACGAGTTTTTTGCTTTTTTTTTTTTTTGTTTTTTTTTTTTTAGCGCTTTTTATTTAAACTGCTTTATTATATATAATAACCTTATTAATATTTATTAATTACTTTATAATAATTTTTATAAATATAAGTTTTTTAATAATTATATATAAGTTTTTATTATAAAATAATATTTTATTTTTTAGTTTTTTAAATAAAATTATTTTTTTTTTTTAAAAGTTTATATTTAAATATTATATATTATAACGTTTTTTTATTTTTTATATACTCGCAAAAAAAAATTAAAAAGCTTAATATTTTTTTTTTATATAAAAAAGCCTTAAAATTAATTTTTTTAGTTTATATTTAAGTTATTATTACTGTTTTATATTTTAATAAGCTTTAATATTTTTTAAAAGCGTTATTTTTATTTAATTTTTATTTAGCTAAAGTTAAATAATTATATTTTATTTTAATACGCTTTTATTAGTTTTTTTATTTTTTTTAAAAAAATTTTTCTAGCTTATATTTTTTTAATTATTTTTTTTACTAGTAGTTTATTTTCTTGCTTTAGTTTTTTTTTTTAAAATATTTTTTATTTTTTAAAAGCTTGTTTTTAATTTATATTTTATTTTTTTTTTTTTTAGCAGCGCGTAATAGCGCTGCTATTTTATTAACAGCTTAGCTAATAATTTTTTTATATATTATATTATATATTTTATTTTTATTAGCCGCGGTTTTATTATTAAAATATAAATTAATTAATAAAACTTTTATTTCGGTTTTTAAATATTTTATTAAAATAGCTTTAAAAGCTTTCGCTACTTTTTTTAAGCACTAGTTTTAAATCGCTTTAAAAATACCGGCTATTTTTTACGCTTTATTTTTTTTAATTAGCTTATATTAAATTATAATATTATAAGCTAAAATATTTTTAATTATTACTACGTAAACTTATTTTATTTTAATTACGCTACTATTTTAAATAAAATTTTATAGCTTAATTATTATATATAATTAAATGCTTAATTTTTTTTTAAGCTTTATTAAATATTTTTTTTATTTTATATTTTTTTAAAATTAAACTTTTAAAAATTTTATGCTATTTATTAAATAAACTATAGCACTTAATAAATAAATTATTTAAATAAAAGCTATTTTACTGCCGGAAAAATATATTAGTTTATTTTTTTATAGCGTAAACTTTATATTATATTTTATAGCTTAACTTTCGCAAGTTTTTTATACTGCTTTTAATATTTTATAATTTTATTTTATTTTTAAATTAACCGTTAATAAATTAATATTATTAATAAAACTAACTATTATTAATTTTAAATACGCTATTAAATTATTATATAATATTAAAATATATAATAAAAAAAATAAAAATAATAATAATAATTTTTATAGCACGTTTATTTTTAGCGCGATAAGTAATAACGCTATTTTATTAAAATAAAATTATATTATTTTATTAAATATAAAAAAATAAATTTAAAAAATAATTTAAAAAAAATAACTTTTTTATTATAAAATATATATTAGTTTTTTTTTATTAATAATATTAAAAGTTTTTACAATATTAAATTATAATAATATAATTATATTTTTTTTATTAATAGCTGTTTTAATAGCTTTTATTATTAATTTAATTATTATATTAGTCGACTTATTTTTTTTATTATTTATTTAATTTTTAAATAAAAAACTTTTATTTTCGGCTATTTTTATTATATAGTAATAAAGCTTTTTTTTTAAAATTTTTTTAATTATATATATAAGCGCGATTAATTTTTAACTCCTAGTAATTTTTTTAACTTTTTTAAGCTTGCTTAGCTTAAAAATAATAATAATTTTAGTTTATTAAAATCTTACCAAGTAATATTTTAATATAAAATTAGCTATATATAATATTATTAATTTTTTAATTAATATTAATTTATATATTTTTAAAAAGCTGTTAAATAAAAAGTTTTCGCTAAATATTTTTTAAAAAACTAAAAATTAAATTAATAATATTATATTTTCGGTTTTAATTAATATATTTATTTTAAAGCATTAATAGCTATTATATATTAAATCTTTAATTAAAATATTAGTTAAATTTACTAGTAATATTAAAAAAAAATATTTTATTAATAAAATTTTTTTTTTTTTAAAAATATTAATAACCGCAGGTTTTTTTTTTAATTTATTTAATAATAAAATTATTATAATTTTTAAGGCTAATTTATATACCAACTTAATTTATTTAGCCAGGTTTTATAATAATTTTAAATTTTTAAACGTTTTTATTAAAGCTTTTTTTTAATTTTATTTTTAAACTTTAATTATTTTTTTAGCAAAAGCTTGCTTTTTTTTTTAAGTTTTAATTAAATTATAATAGTTTTTTTACTTTTAAATTTTTTATATAATTTTTTAGCCTGCTTTTTTATTACTACGACCTTTAAAAACTATTAAATAAGCGCTTAATAACTTTTTTTTAACGTTTTTTTAAATATTATTTTATTTATTATTTTTATTAACTATTTAATTAATAAATTAAAGGCTATATTTAGTTTACTAGCTATTTATAAAATATTAATCTTAGTAATAATTGCTGTTATTTTTGCAGCCGTTTTTTTTTTATTAATCTTTAATTAGTTTTATTTTTTTGCTTTGCAAATATATTTTTTTAAGCTTAGTTTTAATTTTATTATTATTTAAATAATTTTATAATTAAATTTTAACTATTTTAAGTCGCTTTAATATATTGCAGCTAAATTATTAAATATTTATATTAAATTAATTATTAAGTTTTTTTAGTTTTTGCAAGTTTTAGTTATTTTTTTAAAAAAAATATTTAATATTAAGTTTTATACTGCCGTAAATTTAAAAAACTTTTTTACGCTTTTATTTTAATATTTCTCTAAGTTTTATAATAAATAATATAAATTAAAATCTTTTATTAATATATATTTATTTACTAGTTTATTTTTATTTTTAATAATTTAAAATAAACTATATTATTTTAATTTATTTTAATTAAATAAATAAATTAACTATATAATTATTATTAAATTATTTTTATTTATTATTACGCACGCTTAGTTTTTTTTAAAATTTTATTTTAATATTTTTGCCGCAATTTTTTTATTTATATATAATATAATTTTTTTAGCTAATTATATTAAATAATATTTATAAATCTTTAAATAATAAATATTATTATATTTATTAATTAAAGGTTTTTATATTATTAAATAATTAAAACTATTTTTTTATAGCGTTTTTACCGCGTTATTTTTTAATTCTACAATATTTTAAAATATAATATTATAAATTATTGCGTAAATAAAAAAATATTTTTACCTGCGCTGCTAATTTATTATTTTTTCGCTAAAGATTTTATATTATTAAATTTTGCAAAAGCTAAAGTTAAAAATATTAATATTTTACTATTTAAAATTATTTTATTAATAGCCGCCGATTTTTTTATATTTTAAAAACTTTTAAATCGTAATATATACGCAGTTTTTATTTTTTTTTTTATTTTGCTTTTTTTTTATATAACTTATTTTATGCCGTATAATTATTATTATAGTTTACGTATTTTTTTTTAGCCCTAGTTTTTTTTGTAGAATCCTTTTTTTTATTTTTTTAATGCTTAAAAACAGCGTAATATTTATATCTAGCGTTTTTTAAGCAAAATTTCGCGATATATTTAAATTTATAACAATTATAATATTATATAACTTTTAGTTTTTTTATAAAAAGTTTATAATTAAATAATTATATTTTTTATATTAAATTATTATTATAAATAATTTTAGCTGCCGTAAAATTATTTAAATATATTATAATAAAAATAAATTTTATTTTTATATTTTTTAATATTATTTTTTTATATTACGTAATTTTTAAATGCTTACCGCGCAATAATTATAATAATATTTCGTTAAAATATATTTTTTAGATTTATTTTATAAATATTTTTTTAATTATTATTATAATTTTTTTATTTTATATTTTCGCGTTTTTTTTAAAAGCTTTAATAATTTATTTTTTATTATTAGTTTTTTTAAATATTATATTTTTAAATATAATTATAATATTTTTATTTTATAATTTTTTAATTATTATTATATTATTTTTAGCTAAAGTTATATTTATAGTTTTAATAATATTTATTAACGTTTTTTTTTTAATTTTTTAGTTAATTATTTATTTTAACTAAAATTTTTTTATTATTTTTTATAAGCCTGGCTTTATTAATATAATTTAGCTGCGTGGCCGTTATTATTTACGCTTAATTTTTAATTAAGTTTATTATTATTAATATAAACATTTATTTAAAAATTTTTTATAAAATTTTATTTAAGTTATAATATATAAGTAGTTGGTTTTTTTTATTATTTTTTGCTGCTTTAACTGTTTATTTTTTATTAATTAATTTTGCGGCGATTATTGCATGTTTTTTTTTAATTTATTTTGCGTAAATATTATAAATTATACGTAGCAGCTATATTTTTTTTACGTTTTTTTAAAAAAAAAATCTTTTTTTTACTTTATTATTTAGTATTAACTATAATATAAATTTTAGCACTTTGTTTATAATATTTTTTAAATTTACAAGCTTTTTAATAATATGTTTTTTATAAAAACGCTGCTAAGTCGCGGTTATATTAATAATAAGTTTTAATTATATATTTATTATATTTTTAATAAATAAATTATTTATTATTATTAATAAAATTCTTACGTCGCTTATTATTTATAATATAAATATAACTTTTTTGCTAAATATAATTTTTTTTTTTAAATTTAATAATCGTAATTATTTAATGCTATTTTATAAGCTCGTGAAGTTATAAATAAATTTTTTAAAAAGCTTTTTTAAAAAAAAAAAAAAAAAAAAAAAAATTTTATTATATATAAAAAATTAATTATAATTAACTTTAAATAATAATAATAATAACTTTGCCACCATTATAAAATTAAAGTAATACTTCATTATATAGTTTATTTTAAATAATTAAGTTTTCACTTTAATTATTTTATATTTTTTTTAAAAAAGTTAGCTTATTTAATAATAAAAAATAATTTTAACCGTAATAATAATTAAAGTATATAAAGTTTATAGTTTAACTTATAAATTAAGTAAAAAGTTTATTTTTTTTTAGATATTTTATATATATTTTTATTTAATTAAAAAGCTTTAGCTACGTCGACTTATTATTAATAAAAACTTATTTTTAATAAAAAAAATAAAAAAAATAAAGCTTAAAAACAAGCTTTTTATAAAAAAAAAAAGTAGTAATAATAATAATAGCCTTATTATTATTATAAAGTTAAAGTAATACTTTATTATATAGTTTACTTTAAGTAATTAAGCTTTTACTTTAATTATTTTATATTTTTTTTAAAAAAATTAGTTTATTTAATAATAAAAAATAGTTTTAACCGTAATATTTTATTAATAATATTAACTTTTTAATAATAAATTTAAATATTAATTAAAATTATAAAATATTAAAAATAATATAATATAATTTATAAATAAATAAATTATTTTTTATTATATTTTTATATTTAATTATTAATAATTTTATAAATATAATTAATATAATTAAAAATTAATTAAATTTTAT